>WNNJ02001016.1:0-44446 GCA_012934845.2 Pomphorhynchus laevis | reverse complement strand
GATTTGACAAAAAATTAGAAATTAGAAATAAAATGTTTGATTAAATGAAATACAAGTAAAATAATAAAAAAAGATTTAATAATCAGTACTTTGAAGAACTATGATAATTATAAGTATGCAAATATTTCTTGATTGTAAACAGTGTAAACAAACGTTGTATTTTAAAATACAACTTTTAAAATGAAAAGTTGTATCTAAGATCTTGTTGATATCGTACGAAAAAGTTTATGTTATCCAAACCAGTACGGAGAACTTAAAAATAAAAGTAATAATAGGTGCTTTGAAGAACTATAATTATTATAAGTATGCATGTATTTCCTGCTTTTGAACGATGAAACTAAAAAAAGTAAATGTAAAACGACTGTCAAATTTATTATAATCCATTTGATTAATCAAAATTTGATCGCAATTTGTATTTGAATCGCAGCTATTAAATAATATTTATATTATAATATTTATAATAAACAAAATTGTATTTAAATAACTTATTTTCAAAATTAGTTATTAGTTATTGTGCTTTAATTACTTTAAGTATTTAATTCATATAGACAGAAAGTGGTTTTAATGTACATTTAAACGCACTACATATGAACCTAGGTTTTATTGGATTTTTATGTAATTTTGGATTCCAATATAATATAGGTATACTTTTATTATCTGATTCAACCTTTATACCCTTTTTATCCATTATAGAACAGTGACTTGTAATAATTGTTTCTAAACTCAACTCACTACGTTCATATGTTGGATTTACATTTAAATCATTAGAATTAACCTCTTTCATTAGTATATCATAATAAAGCCTTTTGCATATGAAGACAAAGTTATTACTAGCTTTATCAATAGTTGTTATTATATAGTTATCCTTTAATTTAGTAAGTTCTGTATACATATCTTTATTAATTTTATCTTTTTTTATAATTGTTTGTTATTTTCATTTTATTTTTAATTTTATCAAATATATAATCTTTCCAAATTTTTATCTTAGATATATTCGAGCTTTCACTATTAATCAGCTTACTAAAGTAATCATTTAAGTTATTATATAACGAATTGTAAATTTTATTTTTGTCGTTGTTGTTATTTAATCTATATTTATACCCTTTTGATAGCAGCTTTCTTAATTCACAATTTTCAATTAATTCTAGATTATGGGTACATATATGTTCATTTATTTTATTAAAACTAAGACTTTTACAGTTGCATTCAGTTTCCATTATGTTTCTAATATTATCGTTACATATTGATTTTAATTCTTTATTATAATTACAAATTTTTCGTCCTAATGGTGGTAGGAGTTTATACCTTATTTTAGGAATATATTTACTTTAATCTGACCCAATTATTTCTTTACTTTTAGAATTATTTAAAAGTCCGGCTATATTTATGTTATCTATACATTTATTAATGGATTTATTAATTAATTTAATTATTATTTAATTATTTGAATTTACTACCCTACATATATTTAACTTATAAAATCTTAAATTACATTTACGTTGACTAAGGAAACTGATCTGAATTGTAAAAATTAAGTTGATTATAAAATTTTTATTTATTATCATTTTTATAAATTTAAATAATTATTTCATATTTTATTTAGTCTAGCTTTATGTTTTAACAATTTGAACAAATATTTCACCCATTTAAATGGTTTTCAATAAAGAAAAAATAATAAAAACTTAATTATTTTTTCTTTTTTGAAAACCATTATCGTCATTAAAAGATATGTGAACTGATCTGGATTTTTAAAATGATGATAAAATAATCGATACATGTTACTTTCAATTCTTTATTATAATTCCAAATTTTTTGTCCTAATAGTGATAACAACTTATGCTTTATTTTACGGACATATTTACTTTAATCTGATTCATTTATTTCTTTACTTTTAGTATTATTTAAAAGTCTACCTATTTTTATGGTATCTATACATTCAGAACATTAATGCATTGATAATAAAATAAAAACTTAATTATTTTTTCTTTATTGAAAACCATTATCGTCATTAAAAGATATGTTAACTTAAATGATCGAATTAATCGAATTTTCAATAGCCTACTGCTATCATTGTATGTAAATTATTTCTCAAACTTTTTTAATGTGAAAAAAGTTTGAGAAAAAAGTTTGAGAAATAATATACATACAATGATAGCAGTAGGCTATTGAAAATTCGATTAAATAAATATTTTACTTTACTCTCTCCACTAATAAATAATCAACGTTTTTCTCGTGAACCATAGCAACTGACCCAGCGGCACTGAATGTGTGTTTGATGAGTGTTCGCAAATGTGTTAGGGCAGGTAAAGTCCAAAACAAGCACACAACTACCCTCTCAGGGAAATAGAGTGGCACCATCGTAATGTTTACTGTCACTTCTCAACAGTCGCGCGGGGTATAGTCTTGACATATGATCTGCAGCTGATAGGGCCATCAGTATCATTTGATTGATTGCAGAGTGTCGGAGCTGCGGGGCCTCAGAGCGTTAGCAATCTAGAGCGTGTGTGCTCCCACTCGCCACAAGCTGTCCGCAAACACATGTAAAAGCTTGGCGACTGTGAACACCCAATCTCAAAGAAACCGCCAGGGTCAATGTCTGGTCGTCAAGTCGAGTTCCAATTGATGAGATTAAGATTGCCTTCAAGAATGTTCCCGAATGACTAAACGCTATTCTATTTGGGCGTTCTCGAGACGGGAGTGTGTGCTTTCTAACAAGATGTTGTAGTCCGTGGCATACAAGCTTTCTGACCATCGTTTTTAAATGTTATGATCCGATGGTGTACCACATCCAAAATCGGCGAACCACATAACTATGTCATCCTTGTGTGCCGGTGAGATTCACCAGAAAATTGAGCAAGACAATTCAGCAGTAGATTAAGAAAAACGTCGGCCGTGCCAGCAACAGAATAAACGAATTGGGTATGGTAATATCCTGAGAGAAACGAATTTTAAGCCCTCCGAGATGCATTACAAGATGAAGTTTAACAACTTCGCATGTTCTCGTCAAATGTATCAAATTTAGGGATATTGAAGCACGGGTCGTTTCTCAGTAAAAATTCGATCTACGGGAGAAATAAACAATGACGCGGCAGAAACAGTGCATAGTGGCGACTCATTGGCATCATCACTTAATGGCCTCATATAGAATAGCGTTGGTTTGATAATCGCTTGCAATGGGCACACCTAAGAATGTGGCGGTGGATGGGGAAATAACACTGCAGCCAGGGAGATAATAGGCAATGCAGTGAGCTAGATCCTCGTCATCTTTGATAATCTCACATTTTTCGGTATATAGCGTGAGGCCGATATTCGCTCCAAGTTCACGTGTCTTGTGGTTACAATATCAGTTATCACAGTTTCACAGGTGCCGCCGAAGATGCAACCGTCCAGGTACCATAGATTTAGCGCTGACATGAGGCTGTGTGCTAAGTCGCTAGTGTCTAAGCAAAATAGCAATATTCCTAGAGGGTCCTCCCATTGAACGATTTCGCAAGACGGAATAACATCGCTCCGAAAAACAGGTAACTGGACGGTCGTAACATATATGGATGAGATCGTAAATCTCTCGGACCAAGCGGGGAATTTTGTCGAGTACGTGGTCATGGCTGATAGTGTTTAACACATTGCGGAAATTCAATTTCACTATCACACAGGTACAACTGGTAATATCAGTAAGTATGTAAGATCTTGCGACGTTAACTGCAGCTTCAATGCCGTGCGGCGCTCGTACACTGAACTGTAGGTTTAAACACGAGATCGAATGTGAAGCGACATGTTAGTTTGGCAGCCAGACGCCTGATCGTAAACCTGAGGGCTATTGATCGTATTCAACCAGTTTATTTGAAAACGTTAGCAATCTCACTCCGCAAACTGTGGAAGCGACTTCGTCTTGTACTTCACCCTCCAAAAACAGTCTGACAAGCGATATAAGTAATTACAATAGTCGACCGACGGCAGGTTCTGTCGATATTGCAAGAAGGTGCGCAGGTGTGCGTGTCTCAAGCCATCAAGTCCGACTACAGAATGCGGAAACGATTTCAACTGCGGGCAGCATAGTCGCGACTGTTACAATTAGGAAGGAAGATTTAATCTGTTGAGTTGTCAGCAAGTGTGATAGCTTTGCTGTTCGAAATTGATGCTTTACCTTCAACAGCAAAGGGTGTGTTTGCACAACAAGGAAGCAAATAATCATCATTGCAAATTACTCTGATAGCTCTGCGAATGTCACCGTTTTTTTACTTTTCAGAGACCTTGCGACTGATATGAGTTTCCTAATCAACGCGACCGAGGAATATAGCTGCAGCGTTATAAGTCGGCCTACCTGAGGATGGTGGAAAGAAATAGCTGACACAGGCTTCCCGGAGTCTAGAGTTCACATGAGATACATTTGTGGGCTTTCCGCTCTTTTTGCGTTACACGAAACGCAACTTTTGGGAAACACAATAGCATTACCAGCGAGAACTTCCATGCATGTCGAGCGATTATCGGCGATACCCGAGTCCGTAACCATTTTGCTTACAACTGAAGGCCAGTCGACGGTGTCTTGAACAGCGGATTGACTCAATACTGGACACCCAAGAGGTGGTTGTATATATGCTTTGTATTAATGATGCTTTTTATTAAAACTTTTTAAAAGATTTAGCCAGATACCGTAATAACTAATAAAGCAAGTAATACTTATTATTAAAGAAAAATTATTGATATTTTATTGCATAAAAGTTTACCCTCAAGTGGCCTGGCTTTTAAGACAATATTTCAGGGTTTTCCGTTAGTATGCTGCTGCGTCGTCGATTGTCACTGCGTGCAGATCGCACACACATAGATATGGATTTGGCGAGTTTGATCCGCATATACTATTTTTAATAGTTATAAAACTAGTTACTATTTAATGAATTTTTCTTCTTAATAAATTCTCTCAATTTAAAATAAATTTATCTCTGAACTAAAGATATCAATTTTTTAAAATTTGAAATTTTTAGAGTTATCTATTTTTGTCGGAATCTCCCATTTTGAATTTCAGAGCAGAATCAATTTATTTTTAATTAATTTATTTTTAAATTTCTCTAGCGGCTGCTAGCATCATCAGAAACAGATTCAAAACGTTTCTGATTGAATTTATTTTTGTTTCTGAAGATGCTAGCAGCAGATTACTAGAAATAAAAAATATAAAATATGTAATTGATTCTACGCCAAAAATAATATTAACTGTGACAAGTCAGATTCTAATTTTGATAAATAAAATTAAATAATTTTGATAAATCAAAATTATTAAAAGGTAGGGATATTTATATTTCAGTATTCCACAAAAGAATTTTTAGAAAAGACAAAAGGAATAAATTTTCAAAATATAAATACATACGATTTTAGTACGCTTTATACAAATCTAGATTTAGCAGATATTAAAGAAGCGTTAGTAAAATTAATTAATCTTATATTCGGAAAAAGATATCCATATATATGTTATAATAACTATAACGCCTATATTACAAAAATTAAACCATCAAGTAAATATAAATATATAGATAAAATTGAATTAATAGAATCCTTAAATATTTTGATAAATCAAAATTATTTAAAAGTAGGGACATCTATATTTAGACAAATAAAAGGTGTTCCAATGGGTGGTAATAGTAGCCCAATTATAGCTGACTTGTTTTTAAGCTTTATAGAATATGAATTTGTTCATAACTGTGTAAAAACTAAATCTAAACAATATAAATATATGAAATATATGTTTCGATACATTGATGATATATGTGTATTTAATTCTAATAATTTTTATTCAATTAGTGAGCACATTTATCCAGAAAGCCTTATTCTTAACAAAACCAATATTAATGATAAAGAAGGTGTATATCTAGATATGAACATTAAATTAACATTAAGTAAAACTACTATTAATTTATATCGTAAAGATGACATATTTAAATTTACAAGAAACATATTTTTGCATGAGCATTCATGCATACCATATAATATAAAATATAATACATTAAATAATGAAATTTTAATAATTTCCATAATATGTTATTATATAGGCTTTCTTCAAAATCATTCAAATAATTTAATAGATACATCTGTTGATCTAAAATACTATTAAAATACTATCAAATAAAAAATAGTTAAATATATAAATCAACAAAATATTGAAAAAAGATTTTAACTCATAGGCGAAAACGTTTGGATAAATTAGAAATGATTAAATTTGTATCAGAATAAGATTCACTAGATAATCAAATTTAATCGAAGGAAATACGTTATCAGCATATATTTAAACACACTGCTCTTCGAGGAATATGGCCAGAAACCTGATAACATAGCAGTTCCTCTTGATGACATCTAATTCTTTTTCTGATACATCGTATCTTATTTATTATTCAATTCATAATAATTGATTTTTATTTTAACTTTCAATTTTTAATTTTAACTTGATATAAATATAAATTATATTAAATTTTATAATTATTTATTATTTATAGTTATCTATATATTTAATTATTATATAGTATAAAATATGTAGATTCATCGCACGAAATACGTTATTACAATGTATTTGGCCCTGCTTCTATATTGGTTCGAGAAATTGGGACTTTCCTGATAACAAAGCAAGTCCTCTTGATGATCTCTGTTCCTTATTCAGATACATCGTCTGCTATTCTATAGTCAACTCATAAAAATTAATTTTCATTTTAAATTTTAATTTTCAATTTTAAAATTTTTAGGGATAGATCTTAAGTAATAAACACCATGTTAGAATAATATACACTAGATCATTAAATTTCACCAGAGAAAATATTTCATTATCATGTGTACCGTACAAAATACGTAGACTCAGCTAGCTGATCTAATATAACCTTTAAGAAAATAACTAATTGTCATGGAGGATATCCTGATCAATAAATAATAGTCGTTTTTTAAATTAACTCTATTGTACGATGATCTTGTGCCATAATTTCCAAGTCTTCTAGGAAATAACACACAATAGAACATGTTACTTCAATGGCAATCGAAACAAATTAGGCATTGCGTCTTATTCAGCAGCCTGAATAAATGATATTTCATTAGCTACAAAGTGTTCCTTTCTATTATGCGCGTAAAGAATAGATTTTATTTGATTACATTTTCTTTCTACACATTTGTAGTTGAATAGTACAGAAAAAACATTTTCACAATTACAAAGGTGTAAGGATTTTATGGAAACACTGAAATTTATATGAATCACTAAGTTATCGGTAATTTATTAATTGCCAGCAATTTTTTATCTAGCAATTAATTAAATATAATAAATATAATAAATTATATTTATATATAAATTGGATATCAAGATGGATATATCAAATTTTTATTGTAACAGAAATTCATTCTAAAAACTTTGAGACATTAAAATTGATTGATATTTAAAAAACTAAAATCGATAACTTAAAAATCAATAGCCATGAATGATTTTATATTAGTTCTTAAAAGTCCAATTTCCCTTAATATAATAATTCAGTAATTAATTTAATTTAAAGTCAATGGCTTTATTTGAAGTCAACGGCACAATTGTATGCAACACCACACCATTGTGAAACGATACACCATTATGCCACGGCACACCATTGCGTCACGGCACACCACTGTGCCACTGCACATCGGTTGCGGAGTACTGCTTTATAATATTATATAAGACATTATTATCATTATCATTATTATTTTACGGATTACTATAAGTGTGTAATCCCCTGCCCGCACTTAGTGACGCAATTATTTTGATCGTCAAGTCCTCCGCCGGTCTAATAGCGTCGTTTCCTGCGATGACAAAACGAATTAATGAAGCTCTTTCACACTGGCACACCTCTCCTCGTACTTGGCCCGCTTTCATCTCTCGCGACATTGGAAAAGCGTTGTGTTGTTGTTGGAAGCATGTGACGGGGCTAGGTGATTAAATGAGCAAAAGTTCAACATGGACTGCTCCGTCATGCTTTTAAACAATCCACGGCATTCCACGTCCAGCCTGGCATCACGATCTATTGTTGTTGATGATCTCTCATCAACAGCATAAGTATCGTTATACTTATCGTCATAAGTATCGTTACACACCACAAGTATCGTTATGGCCAAGTCTGCATCAATGTGCATCCGGGCTGAACGATCAACGAGGGGCCATCCTGCTAGTGCTGGTACTGGACAAACGGCGTAATTCGAGTTTTATAAATTGAAACGTATCACAGTCAAATTTTTGTGATAATGTCTATTTTTCTTTTGCTGTAAATAAAATGCTCTCTTTCTAAAAAATATTATTTTACAGTATTAAAACATTATATTATATTATTATATATATTAATATAATATTATTAATATATATTATATTACATTATTATATTATCACACAATTATGAACTTTGATTACACCATTCTTGCACTATTGTGACAAAGCATTATTCTGGACACATCGGCTGCAGATCACTGCTTTATAATAATATATTCATTATTAAATACATTAATGCATATTATCATATTATTGTATTATAATGATATTATATTAATTTTATGAGTCATATACAATAAGGCTTTATTTAATCAGTGTTTTTAAATGAAATAGATTTGACTATTCACTATTGGACTATTATCCAGACCATAATTTAGATTAGTTAAATTGGGTGATATCAGAACTTTGCTAAACAATAGTGTAGTTAAATATGTTCTTCCAGGCAATACATTCGGATGAAATTACATTAGTAATATACAGTGTTCTTCGTGCAATCAAATTCATCTATGTTCTAGAAAATATGCGCTGGCATATTTAATATGCGCTGTAATATTATATGCGCTGGCATGTACAAACACATGGTTTCAATACTTAATAATGCTCGTTAATTTTGTACATTTTCTATAATATTTATGTTGTTAATGCCTATTATTCGTGTATCGACCCTACATAAATGCATTTATATTAATTTAGTTATAGATTAATGGACCGAGTGAAGTTTTTTCTAATTTATTTCACTTATATATTCAATGGCTTGCTGCTAAAATTTACTCTTAAAATTTACTATTAAAATTTTTACTTTACTGTTAAAATTTTTATTATTATATTAATAATTTACAAAAAAGGGGGTTCCCGCAAATGGGTCCATACATAACTTTCACTGTCAAAGTTGTAGTTGATTTTTAAAACAAGGCGTTCACTATCTTATGTGCTGCCTTCTCTGTTTCCTCTCGGACTTCGAAGGCAGACATATGCTGTTCGAGCAATTTCAAAGGAAACGAGGCGTTTGATGTTTGTGATGACATGCGCATATTTCGTAATACCTCGTTGTGTGCGGACTGATACGATTCGTCTGAACAAGGTGCCTGTCTCTTTACCAATGCCACTAGAAGAGGAGAACATTTGCGGAATGAACCTGCCGCGTTCGATCGCGCTTATTCTTTCTGAATATTTGGTATGTTTGCGTGATTCATTGTGCTGAAAGGATGCATCCACTGATCGGCTGACGAACGACTGAGCAAAGATGTTAAACACATTGACGTCAAAGAACGTCCGCTCTAATCGCTCAGTCCACAGGGCCGAACATGATCTGTCCAGCCTTGCCCCGGGCTCGACTTGTTGATGTTGCGACGAATTTTAGGGTGTCAGGGACTGGTCGTAGGTTTTGTTCTATTACTACATCACGGCAAATGTTGGATATTTCCTTTGAAATTTTATCTCGGACGGAATCGTGTCTAATTGACGGTAATCCTCCCAATCCTCATGAGATTGCGTGGATCACCGTGATTTCTTCACCACAAGAGCATAATTTGCCGACGAAGTCACTTGGGGTTTGTCCATAGCGAGCGGAAATTGCATATGTGAACTCTCTTGATGACATACAAAAGCGTTCGTTTTTCAGAGAAAGGGCGCTGAGCCATGAAGATGCTCCATCTCTTTGAAGCATGATTGACGGCGGTCAGAACAACGGTGTCCATAAGGTTAAGCGCCTCTGACAGCCTATGATGATGTATGTTTTTACGTCGCGCCGTAATTTGACCGATCGTTTTTGATTGTAAGTTTCTCAATGCTTGTCCGATTAAACCGGAGTCGTATGTGCCACTGATTGTCTTTGACGATTCGTAGTCTGTTAGAGCGGTTATTGCCGGATCAAATATTCCCAGCCGCCCATTTTTAGAGGAGACATCAGGATTGTTTTCCAACCGTTTTCAATCGGCATCGAGTAATTTCATTGAGAAAAACACTCCTTAAGGTCTCAAATACGTCTCGCAACATATCTTGATCGCACTGGATAGTCCATGTGATATAGGTCTATTTTGCTTGTATTGCATGTGTCGAGCCCGAGTATGCGACTTGTGGGTCGATTTTCGCCATGTCGACTAAACGTTCAATTAGATTTTGCTAAGTATCTGCACATTAAAAAAACTGCTTCGTAGTCGACGGAACCCATTGCGGATCCGAGAATACGTATGCCATCACATCTAATCTTGTCGTTGAGAACTGCTCAATGCTCAGAGGATGGTGAGACAAGAGTTGTGACTTGGCTGAACAAAAATCGTTATCTGAACAAAAACAATAATAAAAACAATCAATGAGTAAAGAATAGTGTATTATCAATTAGTGAACAATAGTGTAGCTATCATAATGATGATTGAAAATCAACTTGTGGAAATTCGACTTTGTAATTTGACTGAAATAAGTAATTAAACTTAACTCTCTTCTGCGTGAATAATATATCTAATCGTTTTTGCTATTCAATTCAAAAATCAAAAGTTTTTACTAGACGTATATTAATCAAAAGATTTTCTTAATATCAAATTATTATTTATTTTCATTTGGTCGGCTTCATCAATTATCCTCGTGTGAATTCTTTAATCCTAGATGCAGCACTGTACACTACAATCAGCGTAGGTGGACCTCATCAGCAGTGAGCCTACGCCTACATTTCGTGTTTCGGTCCTTTAATGATCTGCTGAAATTTTCCTCTGCTGCCTTTCTGTAAAAACAAACGATACAGTTTGTAAGGAAAACATTTCCACTTGTGCAAACTGTACGTTGTTTCCGTCTTTTGTAACAAAATGACGGAGATAGCACTACAGTTGCCGGAAACAACCGACAATCTGTCTTTTGAATCTTCTTGACAGGAAACCGGAATCTGCCAGGTTAATAGAATGAATAATTGCATACACGAGCGAGTATCATCATTTGGTCGGCTTCATCAATTATCCTCGTGTGAATTCTTTAATCCTAGATGCAGCACTGTACACTACAATCAGCGTAGGTGGACCTCATCAGCAGTGAGCCTACGCCTACATTTCGTGTTTCGGTCCTTTAATGATCTGCTGAAATTTTCCTCTGCTGCCTTTCTGTAAAAACAAACGATACAGTTTGTAAGGAAAACATTTCCACTTGTGCAAACTGTACGTTGTTTCCGTCTTTTGTAACAAAATGACGGAGATAGCACTACAGTTGCCGGAAACAACCGACAATCTGTCTTTTGAATCTTCTTGACAGGAAACCGGAATCTGCCAGGTTAATAGAATGAATAATTGCATACACGAGCGAGTATCATCATTTGGTCGGCTTCATCAATTATCCTCGTGTGAATTCTTTAATCCTAGATGCAGCACTGTACACTACAATCAGCGTAGGTGGACCTCATCAGCAGTGAGGTCCACCTACGCTGATTGTAGTGTACAGTGCTGCATCTAGGATTAAAGAATTCACACGAGGATAATTGATGAAGCCGACCAAATGATGATACTCGCTCGTGTATGCAATTATTCATTCTATTAACCTGGCAGATTCCGGTTTCCTGTCAAGAAGATTCAAAAGACAGATTGTCGGTTGTTTCCGGCAACTGTAGTGCTATCTCCGTCATTTTGTTACAAAAGACGGAAACAACGTACAGTTTGCACAAGTGGAAATGTTTTCCTTACAAACTGTATCGTTTGTTTTTACAGAAAGGCAGCAGAGGAAAATTTCAGCAGATCATTAAAGGACCGAAACACGAAATGTAGGCGTAGGCTCACTGTTGATGAGGTCCACCTACGCTGATTGTAGTGTACAGTGCTGCATCTAGGATTAAAGAATTCACACGAGGATAATTGATGAAGCCGACCAAATGATGATACTCGCTCGTGTATGCAATTATTCATTCTATTAACCTGGCAGATTCCGGTTTCCTGTCAAGAAGATTCAAAAGACAGATTGTCGGTTGTTTCCGGCAACTGTAGTGCTATCTCCGTCATTTTGTTACAAAAGACGGAAACAACGTACAGTTTGCACAAGTGGAAATGTTTTCCTTACAAACTGTATCGTTTGTTTTTACAGAAAGGCAGCAGAGGAAAATTTCAGCAGATCATTAAAGGACCGAAACACGAAATGTAGGCGTAGGCTCACTGCTGATGAGGTCCACCTACGCTGATTGTAGTGTACAGTGCTGCATCTAGGATTAAAGAATTCACACGAGGATAATTGATGAAGCCGACCAAATGATGATACTCGCTCGTGTATGCAATTATTCATTCTATTATTTATTTATTCAATTACGACTGTAGCCGTAGGGCTCTTTTGTCTGATCACATAAAAAAAGGAAAAGAAAAAAATTCAACATTCCTCCCAAGGATAACGATCCGGTATAGACTGTGAGTTTGTCTCGCACAACCATTGCTCCATCCTCCGCATGAACTGCTGTCTACTCTGAATAGCGACTATATCCTCCGGAAGTAAGTTCCACATCCTCACCGCCCGGTGCGATAGGCGACTGATTCTAGACAGCTTTCCATGGTGCAGCGTTTTCACAGTCAAAGTGTGGCCCCGATTCGTATCACGTTTGTTCCGCTGGATACAGTTTGCCGGCCATCCATCACGTTCGAGTAACATATCTCTGAAACATAAGATGTCGCTACACACTATCGCAGACCGAACCGACGGTATGCTTATCTCTCGAAAGAGATCCCTATACGAATAACTACTCGGAAGACGACAGCACCTCGTCAACCTGCGAAGAACATTTTCTAAATCATTCAGCTCGCCTCGCGTGCACGGAAATGTTGCTGGTGTACAGTATAAAAGAATGGGCCTAATTATTGAGTTGTACATCACTTTAAGACAAAACACAGATGGGTAACGAAAGCACCTACGAAGCACATAGCTCAATTGTCTGGTCGACTGAATAATCCTGTCTGTGTTTGGACGACTCTTTAATGATTCGTGCACAAGTACCCCTAAGTCTCTAGTGCACTGTACCTGCTTAATTAACTCACCACCTAAACTACACACAAAAGAAAATTTCTTAACTCCTAAGTGCATGTGACTGCACTTCGAGGTATTCAAAAGCAAGCCCGTCGTCCTGCTCCATATGCTTATAGTGTAGAGGTCATCTTGAAGCTCCAAACAGTTATCATATGAACGAACACACTTCCATAACTTCAGGTCATCCGCAAAAACGCTAGTACATCACATTCTAATCTTACAAGTAGATCCGGAAGAAAAATATTGAATAACAAGGGTCCCAGGACCGATCCCTGAGGAACACCTGCGTAAGTATTTCGTGGAGGAGAAAGGCTACTCCCTAACCTAACTTGATATGATCGACCTTTCAGGAACGACTCGATCCAACGAATTACACTCGGATCAATCCCGTACTGAGCCAACATTAAGAGCAAAAGATCGTGCGGTACTCGGTCGAACGCCCTACTAAAGTCAATGTAAATTACATCAACCATATCCCCGTTTGCAACTTTGTCTGTCCAACTTTCACGTGCCGTAATTAGATTGCTAAGGCAGGACCTGACTGTACGAAAGCCATGCTGAGATGGGTGTAGTAGCTTACCTCTTTCCATGTGAGTGGTAATGTATTTATGCACAAACCTCTCGAGGCATTTGCATACAATACTCGTCAGGCATACTGCACGATAATTTAACGGATCGTCTCTGCTACCCTTTTTATGAATGGGGATGACGTAAGATTGTCTCCAGTGATCAGGGATGCGCGAAGTATGTATCGACATGTTAAACATATCTGATAGTGGCGATGCTAATAGATTATAGAGATTTGGGAGGATAAAGGGGTGTATACCGTCTGGGTTGGCCGAAGTATATGGTGACAATCCATGCAGTTCCCGCGAAACCTCAGCCGGTGAACAAGCGGCATATACGACGTGAATGCCTCAAAAGTGTGCGCTATACGGAATCCTTTAGATGGTGTGGAACAATCATGTTCAAACGCGGTCGCTAGCACACTCACGATTTCATCAGGTTCTCGTACAATTCTGCCCCCATGATTTAACACTGTGATTGATTCAATCGTTTTAATATTTTGATTCACATACCGCCAAAGTGGTTTGTAAGAAGTTCGATATGATGATATTATTCCAGCTTCATACCTTTGTCTTTTTATTTTCTTTATAGAGCTGAAACGACGACGATATTGAAGGTATTCTGACCGAAGACCCTGAATTTTCAGAGATGACTTAAATAGTTTATTTCGCATAATCATACTAAAATAAGTTCATTATCATACTAAAATAAGTTTCTCCAAAGGTGATATCACTTATTTACTAAAATTTAAATTTATTTATCTAATACTAAAATAAGTTTCTCCCTCCTCATATTTCTACAATAGATGCATTCTCTAAAATAATGTAAAATGCTATACACATTTCAAAAAGCTTGAAAGCGCCAAACCGAGAAGGCCTGAATGACGATTAAAAGTAATCAGGAGTAGTTCGTATTTTATCAGGTTTCGGTTTACCCTCCTGAAGCCAACATATCCCTTTATCCAAATACGTGCAAATGACGCATTACTTTGATGATATAAGATTATCTAGTGCATCTTATTTAAATACAGAGTATGTTAAATAATTATTGGACCTGGATCAAAAGAAGAAAATATTTTTGATATTTCGCTAACTTCTGTTAGCATCTTCAGAAAATTACCGTTTTTAATTACCTTAGGTAATTTTCCTAAGATGCTAACAGAAGTTAGCGAAATAAAAAAATAATTTCTTCTTCCTTTGACCCAGCTCCAATAATTATTTATCAATAATGGATCAGTATCAACTATTTAAAATTTTATTAAATATTATTAATTCCTTGGTATCTGACCGTAGGAAACCTTTTATGCCTTTTTTGTCATATAATGGACATTTAGAAAAGACTTTAAAAAAGTTTGAGAAATAATATACATACAATATAATATACATAAGAACGATTCCAGAAAAACGATTTTGAAGAAAATCGCATAAATACACAATAACCATATACAATTACAATTATGGGCAGACGTAAGGGAAACGACATTACTGAATTTATATCAAGACAAGTAGGATGTGATGGTGATGGCTGCAATGTCTGGACTACAGTAACTGTACCACATAAAGATGCTGATACATTGACTAGAAGAAAATTCATATGTGGTTTTTGTAC
Organism: Pomphorhynchus laevis; assembly: GCA_012934845.2. NCBI lineage: Eukaryota > Metazoa > Acanthocephala > Palaeacanthocephala > Echinorhynchida > Pomphorhynchidae > Pomphorhynchus > Pomphorhynchus laevis. The sequence goes on along the minus strand of WNNJ02001016.1, from coordinate 29,046 downwards.
TGCATCAATCGTATTTTGTAGTTCATTGAAATCAGCAAAGGACAATGCTTATTTGTAACTTAAAAACACCCAGGTTTCAAGAACAAATTATTGACAAAGAATCTAGCATATGCCAGAGCAAAATCACTACGCCGATGTCGTTACACGTCAATTCAAATAAGGAACCAGACGTAATAGATGCTTCAAGTTCGACTCGCATTTGGACACGAGGACATAAACATTCACGGACGGTGTATAAACAAAGAAGAAATATCCATGACAGCACTGTGATGGCAAACGACAAGGATAAAGTTACACCTGAGAGTATTACTAATAAATGGCTTTCACCTTTATCTGACATATTCGCGGAACACAGTCCTAACAACCACAATATATTGATTTCTACTCCTGTTCCACCAAAGAATGTTTCGAAGCAGCCTTTAAGTCCAACGCAGACAAGAGACGATGCTAGAGTGTGCAATGATGTGGCAGTCGGAAATGAAAATGAAATGAAATCCAAGGATATGACAGTTTAGACATTTGTTGGAATTATCCATACTAGGAATCGTGCTAGAAACAGAAATAATTGCGTAATTTTTGCTAACATCACTGAATCTTCTGCAGACAACGTTCAGACCCGTGTGGATGATGACGTAGTTTCTATTCGTAAGGTCTTTTCGGATATATTCGTTCAGGGTGAAGAGGATATTGCGCGTAGTCTCAATGTCAAAAGCTTATTTCGTCTTAATAAAAAAGCACAACATAAACCACGATTACTTAAAGTAGTATTTGATTCTGCAGATAATACAAGAGCAGTTTTAGCTAGAGGTTATCGCTTAAAAGGTAAGACGACAAAATTTTTTAAAGATCTCTCGGTTGAGGAAATATTGTTGCTTAATAATGCTCGTGCTAATCTAGCATTTAGAAGATCGTGTAGAGAGACTGATCTAATGATAAGACATTTTCGAGTAGTTCATCGGCGACTATTCGTGCGTTGGTGAGTTTGGAAAGTTCTTCGAGGGATTCCTTTTTTACAATTAGGAAATCTAGCGCGCATTGATATCACATCCAACATTACTACTCAATTGCCCTCTGCTTCTGGTATTAGTCTCGCCTATACTAATTTAAGGAGTATTTTACTAAAATTTGATGAACTTCAGGCATTAGTCATCTCAAATAAACCAGTGATCCTGGCTCTCACTGAAACATGGCTGCATCATGATATCTCCGATGGTTTAATTGCTATTATGGTATATAATTTGGTGAGAGCTGATAGAGATTCTCGGAAGGGTGGAGGTGTTGCGCTATATATTACGACATCCTAAAATATTACTTCCACTTGTAATTTAAAAAATGAACTGGGCACGTGTGAGTTTCTCTCAGTCATTGTTTCACACTTCGGAGGTCCCTTAGGTATTGTCGTGTGCTACAGGTCGCCGCAATCATCCGTATTGAATCATGAATTCTCTACACTAATTAGTCACTGTTCTGAGCTTGAAGAATATCTACTAGTTGGCGATTTTAATATACCCTCAGCTGGTCACATCGGGAATTATGTTTTGGATAGTGGTTCTTCCAAGTCAGATGTAGATTTGTGGAATTCTCTTACAAATGATCTCATGTTAGAGCAACATGTGCAGTCGCCCACTAGATTCGCGCAAAACCAGGAATCTTGTCTAGATTTGGTATTTTCCAAATTAATTACAAGTGTGGGTAATATGAGCTATCAGAGTCCTATTGGATTGAGCGATCATTGCATGATCTTATTCAATTATTTTCCTAGGTGTATGATCCCAAAAGTGGAAAATTTAATAGTGTCGAAAATATCTTGGCAACAAATTGAAGAAGACTCATTGCGAGAGGCTGCACTAAGAACATCATTCAACTGTGCTAGTGAAGACATTGAGGTAAGGTCGCATGTTATTGAATCAGGTTTAGTAGCTCTTACGGATAAGTTTGCACCACTCCGTAGAGTACCAAAAAGTAAAGCTAAATACCCTCCTTGGTTTAACACTGAATTGCGATATGCTCTCAAACATAGAAATCGACTATTTGAACTTAGCCGTCATCAGAATAATTTTAAAAAGCGGTATACAATGTTCCGTAATTTCGTCAATCACCTTAAGATTACAAAAAGGCAAAGTTTTGAAGATCAATTAGCTTTACAAATTGATATAAAACCAAAAAATTGGGCTTATGTGAAAGGATCCAGAGATCTGCTACCAGCTATTTCATCTTTAAGAGACGGTAACACTCGAGTGACATCGCCAGACAGCATGGCAGAAGTGTTTGCATCCGCTTTTGAGCTAACATCAGATGCTTTATCTAGCGTATGTGAGGATGCAGCATCACAACAGGTAGAAATTGATTCTCCAATTTTAACGATAACAGCACATGAGATTTTTGTTGAATTTGCTAGGTTATCTAGATCATCAGCAGCAGGCCCAGATGATATCCAACCCCAACTTCTTAAGTTACTTGCTCCTGTTCTGGCTGAGCCATTAACATCCATATTTGAGCTGAGCTTGCGCATCTCGAAGTTACCTGCAGCCTGGAAAAAAGCGATTGTAGTACCAATTTAGAAAAATGGTGAAAAAGATGATCCAAATCACTATAGAGCAACAAGTCTAACTAGTGTTGTATGCAAAGTGATTGAGCGCATACTAAACAGCCGCATATATGATCATTTGAGTTCGCTGAGAATTCTCAAAAATGCACAGCATGGATTTCGCCCTAGGCGTTCATGTCTTACAAATTTATTACATGCTCGTGAAGATTGAGTTGGACATGTGGCTAACGGGTACTGTATTGACGTAATATTTCTTGACTTAAGTCGGGCTTCTGATAGGGTGCCCCACAAAATGTTAATTTCCACCCTTAAGTCTTATAAAGTCAATCGCTCCAACATAAGCTGGATTCAAGATTTTCGTAAAGATATCCTTTGTTGTTCGTGTAGGTCAATCTATATCGTCTTATCGTCCTATCACCTCAGAAGTACCACAGAGATCAGTCTTGGGCTCCTTGTTGTTTAACATATTTATTAATCAGCTACTAGATTTAATTGATGATTGTGTTTTAGCTTTTGCCGATGATGTAAAGTTATGGAAATTGATTATTATATGTCGACTTCCAAGGTAGTTGAAGCTCGTAAGGAAGCATTACATCGAATAAAAAATACGAAAAAAAAACATCAAGAGTTCACGAGGTCAAGCATTAGGCGTTCTTTGAATTGCACAGTAGAAGAGCTGTTGATCACAGCAGGTGATAATCCATTCCATCGTTTACAGACGCGATCCATCACTGTCGTGCAATTTGTTAGATGCTTTGAGTGATACTTCAACAATCGCTCGTGTCCACGTAACATTGAGGATTCACGAAGACAGAACAGCTGCCTACACGGATGGTTAGGCACGCGCAGCGACATCCACACTAGTGTAAGATCTGCAATCAACAGATCTTATACCCAACGCCTATAGTCTAACTAGATAAGGAATGGAGCGAGTTGCCGTAACCAAGTGTGTGGCTCTTCTCAAAATGTTGTTGAATTCACTCAATTTTGATTTCAGTTGAGGGTGTGTCGCGTGAGATGCATAGAGCACATGTGATTTTAAGAGACTCGAATATACAATGCGTAAAGCCTTTGGCTCAAGTCGTTCAACGTTTCGATGAAGAAATCCTAAAATTCTACGGCATTTTGCAATAATCCCAGAACAATGAAGACGAGATTTCAAATTGGATGAGATAACAACACCTAGATCAGTAAAGTGATTTACTGATTTGATAACTGTTGAGCTGAAATGATAAGAAGGGTAAGGTAATCGGAATTGACCAATTCTCATATGTCGACATTTACTAATATTGATTACTAAGCCGTGTGATGAACATTAACTACTAACTTTATCCAAATCTGATTGTAGTACGGGAGAGCTAACAACCAAGAAATAAAGGGCACCACAGTTTCATGTCATCGGCGTATAATAGGCACTGGCATGTAACATATTCAGCGATTTCGTTGATGTAGATATTAAACAAAGTGGGACGAAATATACAGCCTTGTAGAACACCTTGAGTGAGATAAAACCTAAGAAAGAGACTCACCAACTCGCACAGTTAAGGAACGTCTACTCAAGAATTCACGTATCCAGAGACGAACATGCTTTGAGAACCCGTAATTTCCAAGTTTCCACCGTAAAACTGGATGAACGACCCGAGCAAAAGCTTTGGACAAATCAATAAAGACGACATCAACCGGCACCCTCTGTTTGACAAAACCGGCCCAGATTTCGCGTGCTAATGTTAGATTAGTTAGTGTTGAGTGATGTTTTCTAAACCCATGCTCTTTATTAAACAAAATATTGAATTTGTCCAAATGAGAAGATATATACCTCAGGATCAGTTTCTCCATCACCTTGCAAGCAATACACGTCAAACTTATTAGCCGATAATTTCGAGGATTTACCTTATCCCCCTTTTTGAAAACTGGAATGACTAATCTCTTTTCCACATATCTGGGATTATGCCAGTTCTCAAGGACCAGTAGTAAATATCAAAAAGCGAAAGATATATATTCGACGCAACTTTGCGTAATAATATACAAGGAATACATCAGGACCTGAACTATTTTTAGCTGGTAGCTTCGATAAGATATTAAGAACATCGAACGAGTCAAAGTAGAGGTTAGAATCCTGGTACTGGAGTGAAGAATTGCCTATCGTAATGTTATAATCACGTAGGGAAAACCGATTGAGAAGAGATATGTTTGGTTTACGGTGGAGGATCCACATTATTTTGGACTTGTCGGGGTTTAGAACGAGATGGAGATTGGAGAGACGTTTGTAGACAGAAAAAGACAGTTGGAGGCAGAAATGCCGATATAGTGTATGCGATGTGCGGGTGCATGACCAAAGATGAGGATGTCATCGGCGTATTGAGCTCGTCAGCGAGGATGTCGCGAATGATATTGTGTCGCACGATCTGGAAGCCTCCACGTTTACAAGAGAGCACGTGACTAAAGACAGTTGGAGGCAGAAATGCCGATATAGTGTATGCGATGTGCGGGTGCATGACCAAAGATGAGGATGTCATCGGCGTATTGCATGAAAGCTCGTCAGCGAGGATGTCGCGAATGATATTGTGTCGCACGATCTGGAAGCCTCCACGTTTACAAGAGAGCACGTGACTAAGGCTTGTTTCTTCTTTGCAGATACACAGGGCGGGCATGTCTGGTGGTTCAAATCCATAGCGCGTTGCGATGCCATCTCGAAATTCACTCGCAGAAAGGTGGTGGTGGAGCTCTTCAGAAGCACCAGCAGTGAGCCAGTTTGAGGAGCCGGGGTACTTGGCATATTCAAGTGCACGTTTGGTAATTTCGGGAACAAAACGAAGAGCTTGGTTAAGTCGGAGTGTGAATGCATCTTTGCGCGTCTTGGCGATTTGAGCTGCATAGGTTTGCTGTAACGACTTTAATCCCTCGCCCTTGAGCCCAAATGAATAAGTGGAGCACATATGCTCCGAGGCTTCGAGATCAGACTTAAAGGTAAATATAGGATCCATAATGCCAATGCCACCCATTTTAATAGGACTTGTCAATATGCTGTTGATTGGATCAGGCAGATCCTGTTTTGTAATTTGGGGCAGGATTTGATCGAGTAACATGCCGTGCAACGGATTAACGTTGGCAGCGGTGCAAGGCGTCGTTCTGAATAGAAATTATTATTATTATTATTAAGCGCAATTGAGTCACAAATAAAAAATAAAAAATATTACTATTCAACAATGTTTATTATATTTTCTTGATTTTGTATCACCATAGTTCACGTGGAACAAAAATTTTCACTCTTGGTGAACGAAAGCAGCGTGAAACCATTTTTGCTGTACAAATGCTCAAATTATTTCGCAACTCAGAAATCACATCAGCGTAGGATTCGCCACTATTGACAGATAGTTTGTGTGCTAGTGTTCGTAGCAAACCAGAAGCAGATGGTCCAATTGCACCATTGGTCGCCATTATAAAGGGACAGAAAATACTACGCTCAATGTCAATTATTCTTTCCTCGTATTTTGAACGTTTTCTCTTCTCATGGTAATGAAATACCGACTCTATTGATTTCGATTGAGAGGATGAAGCATGATTATTAAATAAACTGACGTCAACAAACGTCCGCTCCATCCTTTCTCCGAACAAGCCACTGCATACTATATCTGCACGCGCTGCACCATCACGTGTTGTCACTGCTGATGTAAATATATGATTTGTAGGAACGGGGTTCAACTGTGATTCTACTCCAACACTTTTGCACATCCTGCGTGAGTTTTGCAGTCAAAATGTCACGAATCTCGTTATGTTGTATGATCGGAATAGCGCCTCTTCTACACGATAACGCATGTGTTGTCGTTAAGTCTTCCTCACACGCACACTTCATGGGAAGGTTGTCTGGAGTCCAGTTATACCGAGCTGCTAAAGCATCGTGGAATTCATCATTAGATAAGTGCCAACCCTTTAAACTAATCGGTCTTGTTGTTAACCAATTTGATGCCCCTTTCATACTCGCGTAATCCAGCAACATCTCCAATTCTGGTGATGTGTCTGTTATCCTTTGTTTCAATTTCTTCAATTTTCTTTCATTTACTATCTTTATGTTTTCCCAAATATCAAGTTCAGGTTCTGATTGGCTGGACAACTCCATATTGACTGATAGCTGTAGTGAACACTTGTACTGATCCTCACTATCCTCAACCGGATCTCGAATTCCTAACCCTCCACTCGATATGGGTAGCGCATATACCATTTCAAAAACATGTGACATATTCTTATTGGTTAATGCTTTCACTAATGTCTGGAATATCTCTGTTCGCAATTTCTCCAACGAAAAGCGAGTGCATTTAGTTGTCCTCAATAAATGCAGCCATTTAAATTGCGCTCCATATATAAATGCACAATATGCCGAATGAACATCAACCGATGCAACATCAACCAAATTGTGAATCAATCTTACCCAATCCAAAATTCGCTTGTTGAGTGTCAAGTCCATAAAATCCGATGAACCTATCATCGATCCCAGAACGACCAATCCGTTAAAGACCGTTTCTACGTGCATGATGGGACTTTTTTGCGCTAGGTTTGTTTGCGCACCTTGATGAAGTAAAAGCTTTGACTTTTCTGCATTTATGAAATAACCATATTCTGGTCCATGTACTTCTAGCCAGTCCCAAACCCTTTTCAATTCATCGACACTTCCCACAAATGACGCGTCATCTGCATACCACCTTTGAAATATACCTGGTATCATGGTTTTTATTCGAGAAATCATTGCAAGTGATGACACTGCAAATGCAGCCATGGCAAGTGGGTCTCCCTGTGTCAGACCCTCGTTCGCCTTCACAACCACACCATCACCTATAAGCAAAGTCTGTCCAGTATACGTGTTCTGTAGAATGACAGATAACGCAGGACATATTCTTTTAACGTTTTGAAGTAATACGTTCCTGTTCACAAGATTAAATGCATTCTTTGCATCGACGGCTAGCAATCCAAATGACTGATTCGAAAAGAATTTGCTTCTAATACTATGTATCGCGAATTCAATGCCTGCTTTTTGACCTGCACATAACTGTTCCACTCCTGCTACAGATTTCAAACTCTCATTTGCCACTTGGAGGATAACTTTTCCAACTAGTCTTCTGACCACTTCACCTACCCCGATCGGCCGTATTCCAGGATTTTTGTTTAGCGCAACAATTCGACACGCAGTAAAGGCTTCCATATGTTCAGGCAAAATACGTTCCGTCGCTATTCTTATTGCAAGATCAGCTAAGACATTTGCAAATTTTTCGGAATGACTCTTAAATGATGTTAGCATCAGTCGTAGCATTGTTGAAGTCATACCAGAGGGGCCTCCCCCTCCGTGAATTTTCTTTGCGTTCGAAAGGATGTGTGTATTGTCAATCACTGTGAACTCAACAGGGTGATGCGGGACACAACCCAACAGGCTTTCTGTCAAACATGCTTCCGCATGTATACCGCTTGCAGGAGGGTGCAATTTAGAAATATGATCCTTAACTAGGATACCATCAACGCAATCATCCATGGAATATATTGGTTTCTGCGTTTCACTTTGCATAAGGAGTTTCAAAGCACTTTTTGTGTTACCAACCTTCATTCGAGATGAAAATAGTTTTTTTGATAGCATGCCATCCGGCAACTTTTGATCTTTTTGTAATCGCAATTTGTTTTGTAGGCACGTCCCTTCTTTGATGAGATCTGTAAATTTGTGCAGACTCCACATTTCTAACCTTCTTTCTAAAACTCGCCTGATTACTGCAACCTTTCTTGATGGTGGACGCTGTAGTACCAATTGACAAATGACTGATACTTCTTTAAAAGCCGTTGCTTCATTAGGTTTCTTGTAAGCAAAATCTGCATATTTGCTCGTGAGTAAATCAATCAACCGATTGCTAGCCTCACACATCGGTGGCATTAACAAGTTTGGTCGCCATTTGCAAACCTCATCATATATGATTGAAATGCGTTCGTTGAAAGGAATTGCTGTATTGTCGAGAAGTGTGTATATGTTGTCATCCTGTTCTGAGCTGCCCTGTGCAGTTCCCGACTGAGTAATGAGATTACCCTTTTGATTCACCTTTCGTTTATAGATCAATTTATCATCATTTCCATCATAAACTTGTTTGCGCGAGAAACAAACGATCGGATTTTGGTTTTTACAGTTTGGAGCGCTACAGTTGACACATTTTTTCTTCGATTTGGCACAACGGCAACCTCTACAAACTGCTGCCTGCCCGTTACAGTTGCAGCACTTATTCTCTTTTGAGGGACACCCCCGAACCATTGTAAGTATATCGATCAAACTGTTTTTCTGTATGTTCATGCTGCTTTCGTTCACCAAGAGTGAAAATTTTTGTTCCACGTGAACTATGGTGATACAAAATCAAGAAAATATAATAAACATTGTTGAATAGTAATATTTTTTATTTTTTATTTGTGACTCAATACTCGATTACGCGAGTATGAAAGGGGCATCAAATTGGTTAACAACAAGACCGATTAGTTTAAAGGGTTGGCACTTATCTAATGATGAATTCCACGATGCTTTAGTAGCTCGGTATAACTGGACTCCAGACAACCTTCCCATGAAGTGTGCGTGTGAGGAAGACTTAACGACAACACATGCGTTATCGTGTAGAAGAGGCGCTATTCCGATCATACGACATAACGAGATTCGTGACATTTTGACTGCAAAACTCACGCAGGTGTGCAAAAGTGTTGGAGTAGAACCACAGTTGAACCCCGTTCCTACAAATCATATATTTACATCAGCAGTGACAACACGTGATGGTGCAGCGCGTGCAGATATAGTATGCAGTGGCTTGTTCGGAGAAAGGATGGAGCGGACGTTTGTTGACGTCAGTTTATTTAATAATCATGCTTCATCCTCTCAATCGAAATCAATAGAGTCGGTATTTCATTACCATGAGAAGAGAAAACGTTCAAAATACGAGGAAAGAATAATTGACATTGAGCGTAGTATTTTCTGTCCCTTTATAATGGCGACCAATGGTGCAATTGGACCATCTGCTTCTGGTTTGCTACGAACACTAGCACACAAACTATCTGTCAATAGTGGCGAATCCTACGCTGATGTGATTTCTGAGTTGCGAAATAATTTGAGCATTTGTACAGCAAAAATGGTTTCACGCTGCTTTCGTTCACCAAGAGTGAAAATTTTTGTTCCACGTGAACTATGGTGATACAAAATCAAGAAAATATAATAAACATTGTTGAATAGTAATATTTTTTATTTTTTATTTGTGACTCAATTGCGCTGGCTTTGTAAATAAATTATCTTTATCTAAAAAAAATTATTATTAAGCGGCCGCTTATTTGGCGTTTGTCCTTAGACGGATACCACAGTAAATTTTGCTCAATTCGGCTTCCTTTTCATTCTCGCTGCTCGAATTGCTTTTGCCGATTTTGCTCGCAACAGTGCTCTGAGTTGCTACATGTTTTCAACTGCTCGTTTTTGTCATCTATGCCATTGAAACAGATTGATCAAGGGCTTTTGTAATTTCGTAAATGTTTATATGCAGTTTCTACACACCCATGCAAGGCAGTCATCATGTCCAGATTTCTCATTGGATACAGAACAACTTTTGTACTTTGATTTTGATTTATTTATTTATTTTGCCCTATGCCGAGAGGCTTAAATGGGATAATAAACCTCTGCATTATACCAAGGTACAGAAATTCTTGGTTCTGCCATTGGAGATCAAACATATATGGACCAATTTGTTCATGGCAAAATTGAAAACTGGATTGAATCATTAAAAAATTTGAATTTAGTAGCGAATGAAGATCCATACGTCGCTTTTGCAGCTTTGACGCAGGCGCTCCAATTCAAGTGGAATTATGTTCAACGAACTTGTATGGCTAGTAGCACATGTTACGAACGTCTTTCATCGTATATATTCGACACGATCATTCCGAAGTTGACAGGAGTTGATTTAGATACGGGACAACTTGATTCGATAATGATTCCATTACGCTACGGTGGATTGGGTATACTAGACCCGAATAGTAATCCTCTTTCGGAATATGATAGTTCATTACGCATGAGCCAACCTCTACTAGATGGATTATCAGGAAGTGATTTAGAGATTAGATATGCCCAAATTGCGCGAGAAATAAGAATATATAAGCAAGAATCTATCAAAACTCGATTGATGAGGGTTAAATCAAAATCAGCGACTATTAGCGCTTGTCTCGATTTCGCAGCCTGTAAAGGGGCATCTAATTGGCTTTCAGCAAAACCTTCATTAGTACTTAATCACCACTTAAGCAAAAGGCAATTTCAAGATGCTCTGGCATCACGCTATGGATGGAAACCTCCGGACTCACCCATGAAATGTTTGTGTGGACACAATTTTGATATTTGTCATGCTGTTGCTTGTCAGTCCGGTGGTATTCCAACAATTAGACATAACGTGGTTCGTGATATTATTGCTAAAGAACTAGCCGATGTATGCAGTTCAACATCAATTGAACCTCCTTTACAACCTTTGCCTGAAGGAATAGTTTTCAAAAATTCCACAACGACCCTTGATCGTAATTCTAGAGTTGATGTTGCGTGTTACGGTCTGTTTGGGGATAAGACGGAGCGGTCATTATTTGACATTTGTGTTTTCAGCCATCTTGCTCCTTCTTATTCATCTGGCACGACAAGCAATGCTTTTAACTATCACGAGGCTAGAAAAAACTCGAAGTATGGTGAAAGAATAGCACGGTTTGAACGATCGTCATTTTATCCTATTGTTCTTGCCTCCAACGGTGCCCTTGGCAGTACAGCACAGATGATTTTAAAGAAAATAGCAAAGATACGAGCAGATAGAACTTGCGATAATTACAGCGCCTGTATCCGAAATATAAGGAGTAGAGTCGGTTTTGCTTTAGCAAAAATGTCTTCGATGTCTATACGTGCTGCTCGTACGTCGAAAATTTAGTCAGTTAGTCAGCATGGAACAAGACTTAATAACTATTATTTGACTGTATTCTTAAATGTTTGTATTTAAAAAAAAATTATAATATTAAAAAAAAAAAAAAAAAAATTATTATAGTGGACCTTAAAAAAATTTTGGTTTCTGATAAACATACAATAAACATACAATTTCTAAACATTCCATGACGAAGGGTAAGCCGAGTAATATTGCCCCGTGCTGTACATGCAACGGTAATGCTGCAAGATGCAAAGGATGTCGGTGTGCGAAAAATAAAACAGCATGTGTCAACTGCAGAGCAGCTTGTTGCCAAAATACGTGTCCAAATATGATGTCTATGAAGTTAGATAGTGTGCCCCTTGGCAATTTAAATTGTCATCTTTCAACAGTCGATACATCTAATGAACCAGTCGTGGTGGGACAGCGTCGGGAGAATTTAAATTACGATAATTTGATCGAGGACATGTATATGACAGTGATAAGCTGGGTTCCAAATCATATGAAACTTCCAAAATGCAGTACCAGCGGTCAGTTTATCAATCTCCTGACAGAAAAATTCAACGCAGTCGCGATCCCTAGCTTACATGAACAACGGGCATTGAAAGAAGTTGTGGTAATGAGTCAATTGATGTTACAATCAATACCATCGAGAGGAATTGGTACAATAAGAAAGGCTCTACTACGAAGAATGGATGATTGGAATTTGGGAAAGTATAAAGAACTTTTTGACGAGGCAAGCATCTTACAACGTCGAATGGTTAGTGATGGATTTGCAAAGGGTTTTCAAAGAATAAGTAAGCAGAAAAAATTTTCTCGTTTTATGCGAGCAGGCAAAACGAGTGCAGCGATAAAAATCCTTGAAGACACTGAAGATGGCAATACGGTTTATAGTTTTGACGATATGTGTGATGGTAAGCTTGTATCTGATATTTTGACTGAATTACATCCGCCTGCGCAGCCACTTTCTCAAGATGCAGTGTTATCGCTTCCTATAACTAATTGTAAATCCCATCACTTTTCAATATATAGTGGAATCGATGGACGTGCAATTATCAGGGAATCATTGAGGACTCATGGAGGGGCCGGTCCTTCTGGGATAACGGCGATTGCGTTCAGACGAATGTTAACGGCTTTTGGATCACACTCGATAAAGTTAGCTGATGCCATTGCGGGTTTAGCAGTGCGCATTGCATCAGAATCAATTCCGGCTGAGTCTTTACAGGCATACGTTAACAGCAGAATTGTTGCGTTAAATAAGCGCCCTGGTGTCCGACCTATTGGAGTAGGTGAGGTATTTCGTCGTGTAATTGGTAAAGCTATTCTGAATGTGGCTAAAAGAGATTTAAGGGCAGTAGCAGGTAATCTGCAAATGTGTGCGGGACAGCCAGGTGGGCTAGGGTATGTGATACATACATTAACCGATCATTTCCACTCGAACGAGCAATATGGAATACTGTCAGTGGACGCGAAGAATGCGTTTAATCTAATGAATAGATGCCTAATGCTTAAAAATGTCGAAAAAGTATGCCCTGCCTTCACATGTGTTCTGAGAAATATATATAAGCTAAATGCTTTACTTGTTGGCCAAGGAGGTAATTTAGCATCGTCAGAGGGTGTCACTCAAGGGGACCCTCTTGCGATGCCAGCGTTTGCAATCTCATCGATGCCCTTGATATATAAAATCAGAGAATCGATTCCATCAATAAAACAATGCTGGTATGCAGATGATTCGACTTTCGTTGGTGGGCTTGATGATCTATCACGTGTATGGCGTCTTCTTTGCTCAATAGGTGAGCAGTATGGATACCATGTCAATCCAAACAAATCGAGGTTGCTTATACATCCACGAAACATGATCCGTGCTCAACACATCTTTGGAGCTGATGGTTTAATCATTAATGAAGATGGATTAAAGGTACTTGGTGCACCTATTGGCACGCCAAAGTTTGTAAGGGAGTATTGCTGCGGGCAGTTTTTATCGATGTCAAATCTGGTCAAGGATGTTGCTAATGCCGCTGATGCCGATGCTCATTCCGCATTTGTGGCATACTCTCTTGCAGTTCAGTCAAAGTGGACTCACCTTTTCCGAGCCGTTGATTGTGACATAGAATGGTTGGATGATCTAAAGAATGTTATTGACACAAAATTTATGAATTCCATGTTTGGCGATGACATTGATCTTGATTTGAGGGGAGTATGTTCTTTGTCAACCAGTTTGGGGGGACTAGGAATACGAAATATTGAGAGTGAATTAACCAGACAGTACAACGCTGCACGATTGTTATCGTCCATATATGAAGAACCTGATTTAGATATTGGTTTCTCAGTAATACACTTATTGTCTGCAATTCAAAACGAACATAAAGAAGAAAATCGAAATTATGCTGAAAAACTCAAGCCAGAGATCATTCCTATATTGCGAAAATCAGTGGAATATGCATCCCTGAAGGGTGCCTCTAATTGGCTAACAAGAGATGCGTTGGTTTCTACGGATTGTCAGTTGTCAACGCAAGAGTTTCGAGATGCGTTGTCTGTTCGATATGGTTTAACTCCCAAAGATTTGCCGGATAAGTGTCAATGTGGTCAGAGATTAACAACGTCGCATGCTCTCTCGTGCAAAAGGGGCGCATTCAACTTCATCCGTCATAATCAACTTCGAGACTTTTTGGTTAAGAAGTTGAACACAGTCTGTTGGAATGTGTTTGCAGAACCATCTCTGACTCCAGTTCCTGAAAACATCAGTTTCAATATTAGTACAACAACCAGACAAGATGATGCTCGAGCTGATATAGTAGGTAATGGACTGTTCGGTGGGAATATGGAGCGTACATTTTTTGATGTAGTCGTTTTCAACAATCATGCTCCGTCCTATTGCGAAAAGTCAACAGATGCCACTTTCAGTTTCCACGAAAATAGAAAATGTGCCAAGTACGAAGAAAGGATACATACAATAGAGCACAGCTCATTTTGTCCCCTTATTTGGGCGACTATGGGCGGAGCTGGCAAGAGTGCACAAGCATGTATTAAATCATTGGCTCTAAAAATCGCTGAACAACAAAAAAGCGAATACGCCGTCACGATATCATCAATCAGGACATATATTAGTATGTGTCTTGCGAAAATTTGCTCTGCGACGCTTAGATGTCCACGTGTTCAGTTTCAGCGGACTTCGTATCTTCGAGCAGGACTTGTTTTATCAGAGTAATATGTTTGTGTTATGGTATTAACACCACTATTTTAAATGTATAGAGGCCCATTTGTGGGAACCTTAATTGTACAATTAAAATTTTAATAAATTGTTATTATTAAAAAAAAATATTATGTAGACAACGTTACGAGCATAGCTCACAGTTGCTGACAAATCGATAGTCAAAATAAAAGAAAAAGAGAAAATCAAAAACAAATCAGTTAACAATTTAAAATAATCTGTCGTTTAAAGAGCTCACGAGTTCCCGCATTTACAATATCATCGCTTAAACGATTCCATGAATTTATTATTCGTTGTCCAAATTGAATCGTCCTAGAATGTACTATTCGTTGGCGACTAAGATAAAACGAGTGACCTCGCAAAGCTCGAGTTGATCGAATGTTGAAGAGCCCACGCAACACATGGTGTTCATTGTGAAATACCTCCCATACAAGACACAGATCCCGCGAGTCACGAATATCACATAATGACTGCATATTTAAAGACCGAAGACGGTCCTCGTAAGGAAGTTCTCTCAAAGAATGTACTAATTTTGTTGCCTTACGTAGCACCTTCTCAAGTCGATTTATCTCATCTCTGGTTCGAGGGTATGAACATTGAGAAGCATATAACAAATGACTTAGTACAAAAGCGTTTGCAAGAACTCTAAAAGAACGTGGACTCACATAGCTGAATGATCGGCGAAGGAAACCAACCATACGCATGGCCTTCGAACAAATGTACTCAGTGTTTTGGCGAGTGGAGAAATCATCCGTTATCAATACGCCAAGATCTTTATAGCTCGAAACCAATTTAATCACTCGAACCCCGAGATGATATATCGGCACTGGAACAATATTACGTGATCGAATGTGCATGCAAGTGCACTTCGAGGCATTAACAGACAGACCATTAGAACGTGCCCACTTAAGAACCGTGTCAATATCTGATTGAAGAATGTTACGATCATAATTCGACTTGATGGCTCTCCAAATTTTTAAATCGTCAGCAAATAATAATGAATGCGAACTTATTACACTGGGTAGATCGTTGATGAAAATACAAAACAGCAAAGGACCCAATACAGACCCTTGCGGGACACCGGCATTAACTGGATATTAGTAACGATGACGCAACGATCGCGAGAAGGAAAGCGTTTCCGTAAAGGAGGAGAGTAACGTGAGTTGGTGAGATCACGATAGAAGAGCTGGGAGTTGAGGATATCAAGGGAGTAGGTTTAACATGAGAAGACAAAGAGGATTTGGATAATATAGAGGGTGGTGAGCGATGTGAGGAAAGTTTAGAATCACCTCATTGTGGAGGTGATTTTGATTGAGGGGTGTAGCTTAAGCTCTACCAATGATGATATTAGCTTGATCATTGGAAGCATATATCAATCGTAGCTGTCTATTTCTACCATTATCGTACTTTTACCAATTCTATGAAGGGCCAATACCTCCAAGGATGCTATGAAATATTGTATGAATAATGAAATATTGCAAAATAAAAAATAAATGTTGGTTTTCATAATTATTATCAGTAGCCATTTTTACGGGCATATAAGCAATCTATTTAATTAAACTTAATTATACAAAATTTTAAGATTAAGATATTTTCATTTTTTAGAATTCATTTTATATTATGGTTTAATATGGTATCGTATGACCTAACCGAATGCTGGTTTGCTACATCCGACGTAATCTCACTATTTACAAATGTTCCATTACAAGAGGCTATCAATCTAGCTGCACAATTACTGAGCGACAATTGTAATGAGATAAAACTACAACGGAAAGATTGGGTTAATTTGATGGAATGCTGTACAAGCAAATATGCATTCTATCTCAATAACAATATTTACACGCAGATTGATGGTGTTGCTATGGGGTCTCTATTCGGTTCCCCAGTTGTTGATATGTATATGACAAACTTGGAGTATGAGATATACAATAAACTACACAACTTGAAGCATTGCTATAGATATGTCGATGATGTTTTCGCCGTGTTTGATATTGATCCTAAAGCAATAGGTTTTGTAAAAATACTTAAAGAGAATGACAAGGCAATTCAGTGGAAATTTAATTTCGAAAATAAGAAAACGTAATATAGATGTTAAAGTAATAAGAAGAAATAACATCATCTTAACAGACATTTTTAGAAAATCTAGGATCCCACATGCACTTACTCAATGGAGCACGCATATCCCGGACGGATACAAAATTTCAGCGGTCAGTTCATTGTTCAGAAGAGCCCTGACGATATGCAGTAGCATGGAATACAGACAAAGAGAGTATAAGAGAATAAATCACATGTAATGGGGATTGCCAATATCCGGAATGGGCGATTAAACATGCACTAACAATTGCGATTAAGGCAAGAATGTTTTTAGAACGTTGACTGCACAATCAGATACGAAATACACAAAATCAAGGTTCATCAATAATACTTTAGACGATTGTCGAAATTAACTTTAAAATTCAAGAACAACATAAAATTGTACCATAAATCTTATGCTAGACTTAGTGTTATATTCTAAAGTAAACCAGTAACATCACAATGCGTAATATATGTCATTCCATGTGCAAATTGTGAGAACAATTATGTTGGACAAACTAAATGAGACTTGAAAAGAGAACTTACCAACATAAGTACAACCTGAAGAAAATCGATACATCTGCAATATTCAATCATGTTATTAAGACTGACCGTAACATTGATTTTGAAAGCACTGACATCCTAAACAAAGAAAACCAGTTAGGACACAGGCTTGTCCTGGTATCGTTGTATATTTCCAAATTTCCTATAATGGAATGGAGTAAATCAAAATGGTCCTTAAAATTCCCTCCACAAGATGTACACAAGGATATGAGTAATATACCGGTTAAATATCGGGAAAAGGTTGCCAAAATGAAATCAACTATCACCAGGCTATCACATAGATACAAATTAATTTTATTCGATTAATATGTTTTTTTATATTTTAAGTTGAAAATGACTGCTGAGTACAGTCGAAATATCTAAGAATAAATAAAGTCTTTTGTATTCTCGGGGATGGTTCGCAATAAAAAAAAAGGTACACTTGACCCGAAAGCTATTTTTATGATATAATTTCCAGTAGTAAGGAAATGTGCGGCTTCGGATAGACAAGTTGAATAATGTAGTTAAGAAGGGTGGGATATATGATCAGCTATTTTTGAGCAAGTGAGTTTGAATTGGATCAGACGGAGATGTTTTATTAGTTAATGACAGAAGAATCGAAGAAACGTCATTAGAGGAACCGGTATAAGGTGGATATCTCTGGGAGGGAAGTATTCAAAGAAAAAAGGATACAATGGTAATATTAGTTATAACTAGTTATTAGTATTACAAGTTATAGCCAAATGGCTGTTTAAACTGATCACATAAAAAAATATGAAAAAAAGAAAAGAAAAAAATAAGTAAATAGCGGTTACATAATATTGTACACATTCGGAATGCCTTGATCGTTAATCCACTGACGCAGTTGAACTTTAAATTGAGAGAAGTCCTTGGCACAAGCTATTTCTCCTGGCAACGTGTAACATGCGTTTAATGCTCGATGTGAGAGACTAGTCAAACCCACTACTTTACCGTGGGGAAACTTAATTATTCCAATGAATGGCCACGACGCTTCTGAGAACCAACTGTAACATAGCACGAGGGAAACCCATCTATTCCATTAACCATTCGCCATAATGCAATAAGATCTAGGTAATATAGTCTCTGACCCAAAGATGGTATCTTTAGAAATTCAAGCCGCTCACGATATAAATATGATCCATCAGAACACATTCGAGAACCTATACAAAAAATTGAGTCTAGTCTATTGAACTCTCCCTTAGTGTACGGAAAAACTGATTGCACGAAGTACTCTATATGCAGGCGAACAAGAGCGCAGTAAAGACGTTTGAAAACAAATAGATTAATACGATTAAATGCATTTTTGACGCAGTACATAGCTCGCAAAGCCTTGCAATAGGCAAACTCCGTATTTGACCGGGATTTCAATGTCCTAATCTCCATGACACCCAGATCCTTATACTCCATGACGACATTAAGAATTGAAGTTCCTAGGCGAAAATGACGGTCATCGCAACGCCATCCTAATTTCATGTGACCGCATTTGTCAAAATTGATCTTTATACCAGTAGACTCACTCCATCGGTATATTTAATTAAGGTCTTTCTGCAAGACAATGCCAAGCGGTCAACATCATCTACAGCGGTCAACATGCCAAGCGGTCAACATCATCTCATATCGCGCGATCATAAATTATGTAGTGTCATAGTTTCTCTTGATCTATCGTCTGCTTTTGACATCGTCGATCACTCGATTCTTCTCCATCGCCTTCGTCATGATTATGGCTTCTCTTTACCCACTGTATCATGGTTTTCTTCATATCTATCAAACCGTACATTTCGCGTATATTCTAACTCTTCTCTCTCCTATCCTTCGTCCATTCCGTCCGGTGTTCCGCAAGGCTCCGTATTAGGCCCTATACTTTTCTCTCTTCTTCTTGGTGATTTGTCTTCGATTTCTCATAAATTTAACTTCCATGTTATGCAATATGCTGATGACATTCTCATCTATGCTCATGCACCTGTTTATCGTATTCGCGATCTTAGTGTTTCTGCTTCCGACTGTCTTGTCTCAATTTCCAATCATCTTTCTTCCCTTCGCCTTTCTCTGAATCCTGATAAATCCAAAATTATGTGGATCCTACCTCGACGCCTCGGCTTCGAACCTCCCTCCGTATCATTAAATTCTACAATTCTTCCTATCGTTGATAATCTCGTTTTCCTAGGCTTCCATTTTGATAACCGACTTTCACTTAAACCTTTCGTTAGAGGTAAAGTACGCTCATCTACCTTGATACTCCGCAACCTCCGTCAAGTTCGTAGATTGATCGATTTCCCTTCTTGTATGACTCTCATATCATCTCTCCTTTTTTCTAGACTCGATTATTGTCTTAGTCTATTTTCCAACTCACCTAAATCCACTCTTTTTCCCCTACAACGCATCGTCAACGCAGCTGTCCGAATTCTCCTCCGTATTCGTCGTTTTGATCACACATCCTACCATCTTGCTTCTCTCGATTTGCCTACAATTTATTGTCGTGTTCAAATTCGTCTTCTTATCGTTGCTTTCCGCCTTGTAACTTTTCATACCCCTTCATTTCTCAACCTTCCTTTTCTTGATAATTCCCGTCCTGTTTACTGTTCCTTGCGTTCCTGTAATTCCCTTCTTTTACATGTCCCAAACTACTCTACCTCCTTTGGACTCCGCTCCTTCCTGGTTGCTGCTCCTCTATCGTGGAATCATCTGCCCATTCATATACGCCAATCAACTTCCCTGCAGTGCTTCAAACGACAAATCCGATCCCATCTGAACAATTTAACTGCTTGACTTTCTCATTTTTGTTTGTGGACTTGTAAGCGTACAGCTTGTACGCATTTGCCACATTAAATAAATTTGTATTATATTATATATTATATTACAGACCATAGTTTTAGGTCGTCAGCAAAAGCAAGACAGGGACTCTGAATCCGCAGCGACAAATCGTTAATGAACACAATAAACAGCAGAGGTCTTTGAACGGTACCCTGCGGAACACCACAGTAAACGCGTCTGGGAGTGGAAAGATTGGTGCCAACTCTCACTCTAAGGAATCGATTACGTAGGAAATCTTGAACCCACCTACACAACATTACAGGAATAACGTAGTTAAATAGTAATGATACCAAGCTCTCATGCGGCACCCGATCGAATGCTCTTAAAATGTCAATGAATACCACCTAAATTGATTGGCCGCGACTGACCGCCTCAACCCACATTTCGCGTAAAGTCAATAAGTTAGTTAAGCAGGAACGACCAGGGAGGACACCGGGTTGAGAAGACATTATTCCGAGTTCCCTCAAGTGATACCTGATCCAGGTGGCGATCAACTTTTCAAGCACTTTGCATTGAGAACTAGTCAGGCTGATTGTCTATAGTCAGTACAAGCCGTTGCAATGGTATTCTTTGGGATCGGAACTACGATGGAAGTTTTCTAGACATCAGGAACACATCCACTTGTCGAACTGTTCTCAAAAATAGCAAGAAGAGAAGGATCCAAATATCTAGATAAATTCTTTAAGAGAAACGGAGAAGTGTCATCATTTCTCCATTTCGTCTAAGTGTCACTTTCCAGACGAACTAGCAAATCTTGCTATTTCGTCTGGGAAGGTAGTTTCAACTGTCATTCATCGCAACTCTTGGGTAGCGTTAGTTTCAATTCTGATCTGGGACACTTAGTTTCATTCAACAAATTATTCACCGTTCCTAGTAATCCCTTACCACAACCCACACGCTATTTATCGATTGGGTATTCTAATCTTCGTAGTTTGCCTGCTCAAATAGTGGAGTTAAAGTATCACATGCTTTCTCATTCGCATGACATTTTCTGCGTTGCTGAATCCGAGTTGCATTAATATATTGTCGATACCACTGTGAAAATTCCTGTATTTCGTCTTCCACGAAGCGACAGGATATCAGGTAGGCGAGGTAGCGGTTTCGCCGTATATGTCAGAGAAAATTTCCTCATATCTGAAGTGTTGAATGTTTGTCACCCTTTTGGGTCGTTTCAGACTATATGCTTCCTTATCGATCACTCAGCTACCAGTATGAATTTCTGCGTCGAATATAGATCTCCGTCATTAATTGCAGACACTGGTTAACTAAAACTTATTTAACAATCGGTACGTACAAGAACCAACTTGCTTAACTTTAAGATCAGATTTGGTACTTGATCTGGTGTTTTCCAGATATGTAGTAAAAAAAATCAAAGTTGATCATCTCCATCCTTTAGGAAATAGTGACCACTGCTTGCTCTCCTTGACGACTGTTCCTTATTCCAGATTCTGTCCACCTAGCTCGAAAACTTCCAAACGTCATTGGTCGAAAGTGAGAAGAGAAGATGTGTTGAGAGTTTACAACCAATTCCCGTGTACTTTCATGAACCCAGACAAGCTATCATTGAATATGATCACTGATTACCTACCTAAATTATCTAATATTCTTGCCCTTATGCGCGAATACTCTTATGCTGCTAAGTCACCTTCATGGACAGATTCCGACGTCAGACAACTAATAAGTTTACGAAATTGTTCATGGAAGCTTCAGCGTTCAGACTATAGTTTATCTGTCAGATATAAATATGTTCGAAATCTTTGTACTAGAGTGAAAGCAATAAAACGATGTGCATTCGAATTGTCTATCTCTAATAACGTTACACGAAATCCAAAACTATTATGGGCTTATGTTCGTCGAAACAGAAAACTTATCACAGAAATCAAGTATGTTCTTAATGCGAAGGGATGTGTGATAACTTCTCAGAGTGGTATTATGGAATGCCTTGCAACGTTTTTTCGCTACCGGCAAATAATTCACCTAGAGCTTCTATCACTTCGCATGGTGTAGCATTAGGGCAATCTACGCATTTTCTTCAAGTAATTATTAGTGAGATTGTAAGTCAGCTTGATCAGCTTGACCCATTTTGCTCTACCGGCCCTGATGACATGTCTCCGTTTTACTTGAATAATTTATCTAGATATTAGGATCCTTCTTTTCTTGCTATTTTTGAGAACAGTTCGACAAGTGGATGTGTTCCTGATGTCTAGAAAACTGCCATCGTAGTTCTGATCCCAAAGAAAACCATTGCAACGGCTTGTTCTGACTATAGTCAATCAGCCTGACTAGTTCTCTATGCAAATGCTTGAAAAGTTGATCGCCACCCGGATCAGGTATCACTTGAGGGAACTCGGAATAATGTCTTCTCAACACGGTGTCATCCCTGGTCGTTCCCGCTTAACTAACTTATTGACGTACGCGAAATGTGGGTTGAGGCGGTCAGTCGCGGCCAATCAATTAATGTGGTATTCATTGACACTTTAAGAGCATTCGATCGGGTGCCGCATGAGAGCTTGGTATCATTACTATTTAACTACGCCATTCCTGTAATGTTGTGTAAGTGGGTTCAAGATTTCCTACGTAATCGATTCCTTAGAGTGAGAATTGGCACCAATCTTTCCACTCCCAGACCCATTTACTGTGGTGTTCCGCAGAGTACCGTACAAGGACATCTGCTGTTTATTGTGTTCCTTAGCGGTTTGTTGCCGTGGATTCAGAGTCCCTGTCTTGCTTTTGCTGTCGACCTAAAACTATGGGCTGTAGATGATATTGACCGCTTGGCATTTCCTTGCAGGAAGACCTTTATGAAATATACCGATGGAGTGAGTCTACTTGTATAAAGATCAATGCTGACAAATGCGGTCACATGAAATTAGGAAGGCGTTGCGATTACCGTCATTTTCGCCTAGGAACTTCAATTCTTAATGTCGTCATGGAGTATAAGGATCTGGGTGTCATGGTGATTAGGACATTGAAATCTCGGTCAAATACGGAGTTTGCCTATAGCAAGACTTTGCGAGTTATGTACTGCGTCAAAAATGCATTTAATCGTATTAATTCATTTGTTTTCAAACGTCTTTACTGCGCTCTTGTTCGCCCGCATATAGAGTACTGCGTGCAAGCAGTTTTTCCGTACACTAAGGGAGAGTTCAATAGACTAGATTCAATTTTTCGTATAGGTTCTCGAATGTGTTCTGATGGATCATATTTATATCGTGGGCGGCTTGAATTTCTAAAGATACCATCTTTGGGTCAGAGACTATATTACCTAGATCTTATTGCATTATGGCGAATGGTTAATGGAATAGATGGGTTTCCCTCGTGCTATGTTAAAGTTTGTTCTCAGAAGCGTCGTGGCCATTCATTGAAACTATTTAAGTTTCCCCACGGTAAAGTAGTGGGTTTGACTAGTCTCTCACATCGAGCATTAAACGCCTGTTACACGTTGCCAGAAGAAATAGCTTGTACCAAGGACTTCTCTCAATTTAAAGTTCAACTGCGTCAGTGGATTAACGATCAAGGCATTCCGAATGTGTACAATATTATGTAACCGCTATTTACTTATTTTTTTCTTTTCTTTTTTCATATTTTTCCTATGTGATCAGTTTAAACAGCCATTTGGCTATAACTTGTAATACTAATAACTAGTTTAAACAATCTTGATAGAAACTACTTACATAGTAGTTGTTATCATAGTAGTATTTAAGTGAATGTACATACATACACTTAAACACACATAGACCCTTTCACAATACAACTTGCTGATCTACTTAAAAAAAGATTTATTTAACGTGCCAAATGCGTGCCAGCGCACGCTTTCATGACCACAACAAAACAAAAATGTTAATCATGTGTCGAGAAGGTGTGAACGGAGGTGTTTTAATGTGATAAATGAGGGAGGCGGCGGACGTCGAGAGAAAGTTGATTCCAGCCAAGTGAGGCTGCGACGAGGAAGGATCGGAGACCGTTGTTTTTGGAGTAAGAGGGTATGACGGGAACGCAGCGATAGCAAGGTGGGCGAGTGTCGTCTAAGATAGAAAGGTTGATGAACGATGGGGAGCCGACAGCGATGAGACGAAAATAAGTTGATGAACTATGAGAAGATAAATTCTTCAAGAGAAACGGAGACATGTCATCAGGGCCGGTAGAGCTAAATGGGTCAAGCTGATCAAGCTGACTTACAATCTCACTAATAATTACTTGAAGAAAATGCGTAGATTGCCCTAATGCTACACCATGCGAAGTGATAGAAGCTCTAGGTGAATTATTTGCCGGTAGCGAATAAACGTTGCAAGGCATTCCATAATACCACTCTGAGAAGTTATCACACATCCCTTCGCATTAAGAACATACTTGATTTCTGTGATAAGGTTTCTGTTACGACAAACATAAGCCCAAAATAGTTTTGGATTTCGTGTAACGTTATTAGAGATAGACAATTCGAATGCACATCGTTTTATTGCTTTCACTCTAGTACAAAGATTTCGAACATATTTATATCTGGCAGATAAACTAGAGTCTGAAAGCTGAAGCTTCCATGAACAATTTCGTAAACTTATTAGTTGTCTGACGTCGGAATCGGTCCATGAAGGTGACTTAGCAGCATAAGAGTATTCGCGCATAAGGGCAAGAATATTAGATAATTTAGGTAGGTAATCAGTGATCATATTCAATGATAGCTTGTCTGGGTTCATGAAAGTACACGGGAATTGGTTGTAAACTCTCAACACATCTTCTCTTCTCACTTTCGACCAATGACGTTTGGAAGTTTTCGAGCTAGGTGGACAGAATCTGGAATAAGGAACAGTCGTCAAGGAGAGCAAGCAGTGGTCACTATTTCCTAAAGGATGGAGATGATCAACTTTGATTTTTTTTACTACATATCTGAAAAACACCAGATCAAGTACCAAATCCGATCTTGAAGTTAAGCAAGTTACTTTTTGTACGTACCCATTGTAAAATAAGTTTTAGTTAATCAGTGTCTGCAATTACTGACGGAGATCGATACCCGACGCAGAAATTCATACTTGGTAGCTGAGTGATCGATACGGAAGCATATAGTCTGAAACGACCCAAAAGGGTGACAAACATTCAACACTTCAGATATGAGGAATTTTTCTCTGACATATGCGGCGAAACCGCCGCCTCGCTTACCGGATATCCTGTCGCTTCGTAGAAGACGAAATCCAGGAATGTTCACAGTTGTATCGACAATATATATATATATATATATATATATATATATATATATATATATATATATATATATATATATATATATATATATATATATAGAATGAATAATTGCATACACGAGCGAGTATCATCATTTGGTCGGCTTCATAAATTATCTCGTGTGAAGTCTTTAATCCTAGATGCAGCACTGTACACTACAATCAGCGTATGGGGACCTCATCAGCAGTGAGCCTACGCCTACCTTTCGTGTTTCGGTCCTTTAATGATCTGCTGAAATTTTCCTCTGCTGCCTTTCTGTAAAAACAAACGATACAGTTTGTAAGGAAACATTTCCACTTGTGCAAACTGTACGTTGTTTCCGTCTTTTGTAACAAAAAGACGAAGATAGCACTACAGTTGCCGGAAACAACCGACAATCTGTCTTTTGAATTTTCTTGACAGGAAACCGGAATCTGCCAGGTTAATAGAATGAATAATTGCATACACGAGCGAGTATCATCATTTGGTCGGCTTCATAAATTATCCTCGTGTGAATTCTTTAATCCTAGATGCAGCACTGTACACTACAATCAGCGTAGGTGGACCTCATCAGCAGTGAGCCTACGCCTACCTTTCGTGTTTCGGTCCTTTAATGATCTGCTGAAATTTTCCTCTGCTGCCTTTCTGTAAAAACAAAACGATACAGTTTGTAAGGAACACATTTCCACTTGTGCAAACTGTACGTTGTTTCCGTCTTTTGTAACAAAAAGACGGAGATAGCACTACAGTTGCCGGAAACAACCGACAATCTGTCTTTTGAATTTTCTTGACAGGAAACCGGAATCTGCCAGGTTAATAGAATGAATAATTGCATACACGAGCGAGTATCATCATTTGGTCGGCTTCATAAATTATCCTCGTGTGAAGTCTTTAATCCTAGATGCAGCACTGTGCACTACAATCAGCGTAGGTGGACCTTATCAGCAGTGAGCCTACGCCTACCTTTCGTGTTTCGGTCCTTTAATGATCTGCTGAAATTTTCCTCTGCTGCCTTTCTGTAAAAACAAACGATACAGTTTGTAAGGAACACATTTCCACTTGTGCAAACTGTACGTTGTTTCCGTCTTTTGTAACAAAAAGACGGAGATAGCACTACAGTTGCCGGAAACAACCGACAATCTGTCTTTTGAATTTTCTTGACAG
Source organism: Pomphorhynchus laevis (assembly GCA_012934845.2). Lineage (NCBI taxonomy): Eukaryota > Metazoa > Acanthocephala > Palaeacanthocephala > Echinorhynchida > Pomphorhynchidae > Pomphorhynchus > Pomphorhynchus laevis. The sequence continues at coordinate 2,528 of WNNJ02001016.1, read as the reverse complement.
GAAACCGGAATCTGCCAGGTTAATAGAATGAATAATTGCATACACGAGCGAGTATCATCATTTGGTCGGCTTCATAATTTATCCTCGTGTGAAGTCTTTAATCCTAGATGCAGCACTGTACACTACAATCAGCGTAGGTGGACCTCATCAGCAGTGAGCCTACGCCTACCTTTCGTGTTTCGGTCCTTTAATGATCTGCTGAAATTTTTCTCTGCTGCCTTTCTGTAAAAAAAACGATACAGTTTGTAAGGAACACATTTCCACTTGTGCAAACTGTACGTTGTTTCCGTCTTTTGTAACAAAAAGACGGAGATAGCACTACAGTTGCCGGAAACAACCGACAATCTGTCTTTTGAATTTTCTTGACAGGAAACCGGAATCTGCCAGGTTAATAGAATGAATAATTGCATACACGAGCGAGTATCATCATTTGGTCGGCTTCATAAATTATCCTCGTGTGAATTCTTTAATCCTAGATGCAGCACTGTACACTACAATCAGCGTAGGTGGACCTCATCAGCAGTGAGCCTACGCCTACCTTTCGTGTTTCGGTCCTTTAATGATCTGCTGAAATTTTCCTCTGCTGCCTTTCTGTAAAAACAAAACGATACAGTTTGTAAGGAACACATTTCCACTTGTGCAAACTGTACGTTGTTTCCGTCTTTTGTAACAAAAAGACGGAGATAGCACTACAGTTGCCGGAAACAACCGACAATCTGTCTTTTGAATTTTCTTGACAGGAAACCGGAATCTGCCAGGTTAATAGAATGAATAATTGCATACACGAGCGAGTATCATCATTTGGTCGGCTTCATAAATTATCCTCGTGTGAAGTCTTTAATCCTAGATGCAGCACTGTACACTACAATCAGCGTAGGTGGACCTCATCAGCAGTGAGCCTACGCCTACCTTTCGTGTTTCGGTCCTTTATGATCTGCTGAAATTTTCCTCTGCTGCCTTTCTGTAAAAAAAACGATACAGTTTGTAAGGAACACATTTCCACTTGTGCAAACTGTACGTTGTTTCCGTCTTTTGTAACAAAAAGACGGAGATAGCACTACAGTTGCCGGAAACAACCGACAATCTGTCTTTTGAATTTTCTTGACAGGAAACCGGAATCTGCCAGGTTAATAGAATGAATATTTGCATACACGAGCGAGTATCATCATTTGGTCGGCTTCATAAATTATCCTCGTGTGAAGTCTTTAATCCTAGATGCAGCACTGTACACTACAATCAGCGTAGGTGGACCTCATCAGCAGTGAGCCTACGCCTACCTTTCGTGTTTCGGTCCTTTAATGATTTGCTGAAATTTTCCTCTGCTGCCTTTCTGTAAAAACAAACGATACAGTTTGTAAGGAAAACATTTCCACTTGTGCAAACTGTACGTTGTTTCCGTCTTTTGTAACAAAAAAAGACGGAGATAGCACTACAGTTGCCGGAAACAACCGACAATCTGTCTTTTGAATTTTCTTGACAGGAAACCGGAATCTGCCAGGTTAATAGAATGAATAATTGCATCACGAGCGAGTATCATCATTTGGTCGGCTTCATAAATTATCCTCGTGTGAAGTCTTTAATCCTAGATGCAGCACTGTACACTACAATCAGCGTAGGTGGACCTCATCAGCAGTGAGCCTACGCCTACCTTTCGTGTTTCGTTCCTTTAATGATCTGCTGAAATTTTCCTCTGCTGCCTTTCTGTAAAAACAAAACGATACAGTTTGTAAGGAACACATTTCCACTTGTGCAAACTGTACGTTGTTTCCGTCTTTTGTAACAAAAAGACGGAGATAGCACTACAGTTGCCGGAAACAACCGACATTCTGTCTTTTGAATTTTCTTAATAGAATGAATAATTGCATACACGAGCGAGTATCATCATTTGGTCGGCTTCATAAATTATCCTCGTGTGAAGTCTCTAATCCTAGATGCAGCACTGTACACTACACGTCATCAGCAGTGAGACTACGCCTACCTTTCGTGTTTCGGTCCTTTAATGATCTGCTGAAATTTTCCTCTGCTGCCTTTCTGTAAAAACAAAACGATACAGTTTGTAAGGAACACATTTCCACTTGTGCAAACTGTACGTTGTTTCCGTCTTTTGTAACAAAAAGACGGAGATAGCACTACAGTTGCCGGGAAAAACCGACAATCTGTCTTTTGAATTTTCTTGACAGGAAACCGGAATCTGCCAGGTTAATAGAATGAATAATTGCATACACGAGCGAGTATCATCATTTGGTCGGCTTCATAAATTATCCTCGTGTGAAGTCTTTAATCCTAGATGCAGCACTGTACACTACAATCAGCGTAGGTGGACCTCATCAGCAGTGAGCCTACGCCTACCTTTCGTGTTTCGGTCCTTTAATGATCTGCTAAAATTTTCCTCTGCTGCCTTTCTGTAAAAACAAACGATACAGTTTGTAAGGAACACATTTCCACTTGTGCAAACTGTACGTTGTTTCCGTCTTTTGTAACAAAAAGACGGAGATAGCACTACAGTTGCCGGAAACAACCGACAATCT
>WNNJ02000102.1:0-37868 GCA_012934845.2 Pomphorhynchus laevis | reverse complement strand
AATTTTTCTTGAATGTGTTTTTGGACGATCTCGTCTGCTTTTTATAGACAAAAGTATTTGGCCTAATATTTGGTTCATCAATAGCATGTTTGTCTTCTTCAACGTCATATGCTCGTTCGAGTCTCGAAAATTTTAATCGTTTTCGTAGTTCATTTATGTTAATTATTGATTTCTTCAACTTGAGTTTACTTTTAATCTGTTTTTGTCAAAGTTAGTAATATTGAAATGTTTTCTTGCAGTTCCATAATTTGAAAGATTTGAATATGAGTTTTGAATCTGTCACTATTTAAGTCTCAATCTCGAATTGGAAATTAACTTGAATAATTAAATTAATAAATTACGATAATAATTTAATAATAAATTTCTAATAGATAATAAGATATGATATATTATTATATGATAAGATATTATTTAATATAATAATAAATTAATAATTTATTAATTATTAAAATGATAAATTAAATAATTAATTATGCGGCAAATTTAGCTGAAGTGAAGAATTTCGTTCGTTGTGTTTACGCGGTAATCGTTTAAATTATCAAATTTTGTAATCTTTAAACTCTTTTATTTGATAAATAACACATTACAGGCTATATTGTTATATACTTTTAAGTAATTAGCAACCATATGAATATTTATCAAAGTGCTCGAATATGTTTATCTGTATTCTTTTTTGTATTGAACATTTGTAAACTATTACAACGATGCTCTTTGACACATTCAATGAATTCGTCTTATCTCAGTTGCTTTGAAAATAGGTAACAATGCATATTCAATAAATTTGTATACGATCCTCAGCTTGCCGTAATCTTTTAGCATTTTACAATTCAATATTGTTAATTGATTACATTTTGGGAATTAAATTTTCTATGATTAGCAGATATTAACTTGAAGCTCAGTATTTGAAATAAATTTTTAACTTTGAACTAAATGTTCTACATTAGTTTCGTACAAGTTTCGAATCTATCGTTTACACGCGTTACGTGCTTACAATTAATAACTTGTTTAAGTTGAATTTTTTAAGAATATAATGTCACTTGGATTTTTACAACAGGACTATTTTCGTTAATATCTGTATGGCTTCAAGAATGGTTTAACACTGTGAATTAAAGACATCGATAAGTTGTCATATCGCGCGTATGCGATGTATATGTATTCCGACATCGATGAGGTTACTAAATTTCAATCGCTTATCTTTATATAAATACGTTTCTGATATGTGTTGCGAAATTATTGCAATCCTAATAAAAAAAATGACGAGTACATTTATTGTGATATCTCGCAGTCGATTTAAAGCAAAATATTTATAAATTACACGTTAACATCTAAATGGAGTCGTATACATTCAAAAACAATTTCGTTTTGGTAATTTAATAATATATTTGTGTTAATCCTTATTTTAAACTGTCTAGCAGGAAATATTGTAGGTATACTACTGTCAGTATTTGTATGTATATTTGAGTTTTAGTATTCTCTCAGAAAACGATCATTTGAAGTATCATACACTTCGGAACTTTTATGCAAAAGTGTTTGTAACATGATTGAATACAATTCGCTTTAAGCTAGAATAATGCATATGGCAGCTGCTCAATTTTAGTTAATCATTTTAAATACAGTTGACTTTTTAATATTGTTAAGATTCGAAGCATACAACTGGTATAATTTCACTTAAAATTATGGATGTTTGTATATGTGGATATTTTCAGAATTGATGCAATAAGTATTTCTCAATAGGTACCTTGAATTAATATTGTAAGCAGATTTATTGATTCATTAATGAGTGTTTGCTATGTTTGCCAAGTTTAGTTTATACTTCTTTATCTTCAACATTAAGGTCTGATATCTATATTTTTTAGTTAAACTAGATAAATTGCTATCTTACACTTTCGGAATATTTGGGGAACGATATTATTCTCTATGTAAAAATTAATAATTTATTTTTCAAGATAAAGTAAAGTAAGTTTATTCTTTTAAAATTCGGCTCTTTCACATATTTTTGTTATGAAAAAACTTTATATTGTTTTTGTGTTTTGAACATTACCGTTTAATATTATCAACCTTTTGTGATTTGCTCTGGACAAATTAACGATTCAACATTTGAAACTATTGCATTCTACAAGAATGCGTGTGTAAGAAAATGTCTTTCTTAAACTTGATGGTAAGTATATCCTCTAAAGATTGTAAACTTCTAATATCGTACTATTTAGCCAACCATACATTTTGTTCAAAATAATTTTGATGTGCTGTCTGTGTCGTTAGCAACATTTAATGTGAGCGTATGTCATGCACAATTTTTGAGCCGTACTGTATTGATGATGATTTTGTTATCCCTGTCTGATTGTTTTATTGATGATAACTAAAATCTGAAATTATCTTGAACCTTTTAAAAATAATACTTCCGCGCATAATTTTGTGATATATTTTTAAGTATTTTTTCTATCAATTTCATATTGTTATCGATATTTTGTTACGTTCTAAATTAAACTAATTATTTCAGTCGTAGAACACGCTGGTATATCATCCGAGCCATATAAAAGATAATATGCAATAAGATATTTCATTCAATTCGTTTGTCCTCTATCTTCACTGAAGATAACTAAAATCGGAAGTTATTTTTAACCTTATAAAAATACTACATACAGCTGTGCTTTTATAGCTGTATATTTTATTAATTTTCTGTTTTATTGATTATATTTTGTTTTTGAACATAATCGTCACGTTAATATTTACTTTCAAAGTAACATGATTTCTGCACTGCTGCATTATAAAATGTAATTAAGTTATGGAACATGGTGGTAAGACTTAGCGCAATATAAAGGGATAATAATATGCAATAAGATATTTATTCCAACAATTTTAGCATGCGTTTATATCAGATGATGCAATGTTCGTGAAAATTGTGCAACACCAATTATTTCTTATATTTTTAAGGATTACTTTATATTTATTATTTCTCATCTTTATAATAATGTTGTTTACAATTCTTCTCCAACTTGCGTATATCTAAATTTGTAATTTAATTTTTCTTGAATGTGTTTTCGGACGATCTCGTCTGCTTTTTATAGACAAAAGTATTTGGCCTAATATTTGGTTCATCAATAGCATGTTTGTCTTCTTCAACGTCATATGCTCGTTCGAGTCTCGAAAATTTTAATCGTTTTCGTAGTTCATTTATGTTAATTATTGATTTCTTCAACTTGAGTTTACTTTTAATCTGTTTTTGTCAAAGTTAGTAATATTGAAATGTTTTCTTGCAGTTCCATAATTTGAAAGATTTGAATATGAGTTTTGAATCTGTCACTATTTAAGTCTCAATCTCGAATTGGAAATTAACTTGAATATTTAAATTAATAAATTACGATAATAATTTAATAATAAATTTCTAATAGATAATAAGATATGATATATTATTATATGATAAGATATTATTTAATATAATAATAAATTAATAATTTATTAATTATTAAAATGATAAATTAAATAATTAATTATGCGGCAAATTTAGCTGAAGTGAAGAATTTCGTTCGTTGTGTTTACGCGGTAATCGTTTAAATTATCAAATTTTGTAATCTTTAAACTCTTTTATTTGATAAATAACACATTACAGGCTATATTGTTATATACTTTTAAGTAATTAGCAACCATATGAATATTTATCAAAGTGCTCGAATATGTTTATCTGTATTCTTTTTTGTATTGAACATTTGTAAACTATTACAACGATGCTCTTTGACACATTCAATGAATTCGTCTTATCTCAGTTGCTTTGAAAATAGGTAACAATGCATATTCAATAAATTTGTATACGATCCTCAGCTTGCCGTAATCTTTTAGCATTTTACAATTCAATATTGTTAATTGATTACATTTTGGGAATTAAATTTTCTATGATTAGCAGATATTAACTTGAAGCTCAGTATTTGAAATAAATTTTTAACTTTGAACTAAATGTTCTACATTAGTTTCGTACAAGTTTCGAATCTATCGTTTACACGCGTTACGTGCTTACAATTAATAACTTGTTTAAGTTGAATTTTTTAAGAATATAATGTCACTTGGATTTTTACAACAGGACTATTTTCGTTAATATCTGTATGGCTTCAAGAATGGTTTAACACTGTGAATTAAAGACATCGATAAGTTGTCATATCGCGCGTATGCGATGTATATGTATTCCGACATCGATGAGGTTACTAAATTTCAATCGCTTATCTTTATATAAATACGTTTCTGATATGTGTTGCGAAATTATAGCAATCCTAATAAAAAAATGACGAGTACATATATTGTGATATCTCGCAGTCGATTTAAAGCAAAATATTTATAAATTACACGTTAACATCTAAATGGAGTCGTATACATTCAAAAACAATTTCGTTTTGGTAATTTAATAATATATTTGTGTTAATCCTTATTTTAAACTGTCTAGCAGGAAATATTGTAGGTATACTACTGTCAGTATTTGTATGTATATTTGAGTTTTAGTATTCTCTCAGAAAACGATCATTTGAAGTATCATACACTTCGGAACTTTTATGCAAAAGTGTTTGTAACATGATTGAATACAATTCGCTTTAAGCTAGAATAATGCATATGGCAGCTGCTCAATTTTAGTTAATCATTTTAAATACAGTTGACTTTTTAATATTGTTAAGATTCGAAGCATACAACTGGTATAATTTCACTTAAAATTATGGATGTTTGTATATGTGGATATTTTCAGAATTGATGCAATAAGTATTTCTCAATAGGTACCTTGAATTAATATTGTAAGCAGATTTATTGATTCATTAATGAGTGTTTGCTATGTTTGCCAAGTTTAGTTTATACTTCTTTATCTTCAACATTAAGGTCTGATATCTATATTTTTTAGTTAAACTAGATAAATTGCTATCTTATACTTTCGGAATATTTGGGGAACGATATTTTTCGCTATGTAAAAATTAATAATTTATTTTTTAAGATAATGTAAAGTAAGTTTATACTTTTAAAATTATGCTCTTTCATATATTTTTGTTATGAAAAAACTTTATATTGTTTTTGTGTTTTGAACATTACCGTTTAATATTATCAACCTTTTGTGATTTGCTCTGGACAAATTAACGATTCAACATTTGAAACTATTGCATTCTACAAGAATGCGTGTGTAAGAAAATGTCTTTCTTAAACTTGATGGTAAGTATATCCTCTAAAGATTGTAAACTTCTAATATCGTACTATTTAGCCAACCATACATTTTGTTCAAAATAATTTTGATGTGCTGTCTGTGTCGTTAGCAACATTTAATGTGAGCGTATGTCATGCACAATTTTTGAGCCGTACTGTATTGATGATGATTTTGTTATCCCTGTCTGATTGTTTTATTGATGATAACTAAAATCTGAAATTATCTTGAACCTTTTAAAAATAATACTTCCGCGCATAATTTTGTGATATATTTTTAAGTATTTTTTCTATCAATTTCATATTGTTATCGATATTTTGTTACGTTCTAAATTAAACTAATTATTTCAGTCGTAGAACACGCTGGTATATCATCCGAGCCATATAAAAGATAATATGCAATAAGATATTTCATTCAATTCGTTTGTCCTCTATCTTCACTGAAGATAACTAAAATCGGAAGTTATTTTTAACCTTATAAAAATACTACATACAGCTGTGCTTTTATAGCTGTATATTTTATTAATTTTCTGTTTTATTGATTATATTTTGTTTTTGAACATAATCGTCACGTTAATATTTACTTTCAAAGTAACATGATTTCTGCACTGCTGCATTATAAAATGTAATTAAGTTATGGAACATGGTGGTAAGACTTAGCGCAATATAAAGGGATAATAATATGCAATAAGATATTTATTCCAACAATTTTAGCATGCGTTTATATCAGATGATGCAATGTTCGTGAAAATTGTGCAACACCAATTATTTCTTATATTTTTAAGGATTACTTTATATTTATTATTTCTCATCTTTATAATAATGTTGTTTACAATTCTTTCCCAACTTGCGTATATCTAAATTCGTAATTGAATTTTTCTTGAATGTGTTTTTGGACGATCTCGTCTGCTTTTTATAGACAAAAGTATTTGGCCTAATATTTGGTTCATCAATAGCATGTTTGTCTTCTTCAACGTCATATGCTCGTTCGAGTCTCGAAAATTTTAATCGTTTTCGTAGTTCATTTATGTTAATTATTGATTTCTTCAACTTGAGTTTACTTTTAATCTGTTTTTGTCAAAGTTAGTAATATTGAAATGTTTTCTTGCAGTTCCATAATTTGAAAGATTTGAATATGAGTTTTGAATCTGTCACTATTTAAGTCTCAATCTCGAATTGGAAATTAACTTGAATAATTAAATTAATAAATTACGATAATAATTTAATAATAAATTTCTAATAGATAATAAGATATGATATATTATTATATGATAAGATATTATTTAATATAATAATAAATTAATAATTTATTAATTATTAAAATGATAAATTAAATAATTAATTATGCGGCAAATTTAGCTGAAGTGAAGAATTTCGTTCGTTGTGTTTACGCGGTAATCGTTTAAATTATCAAATTTTGTAATCTTTAAACTCTTTTATTTGATAAATAACACATTACAGGCTATATTGTTATATACTTTTAAGTAATTAGCAACCATATGAATATTTATCAAAGTGCTCGAATATGTTTATCTGTATTCTTTTTTGTATTGAACATTTGTAAACTATTACAACGATGCTCTTTGACACATTCAATGAATTCGTCTTATCTCAGTTGCTTTGAAAATAGGTAACAATGCATATTCAATAAATTTGTATACGATCCTCAGCTTGCCGTAATCTTTTAGCATTTTACAATTCAATATTGTTAATTGATTACATTTTGGGAATTAAATTTTCTATGATTAGCAGATATTAACTTGAAGCTCAGTATTTGAAATAAATTTTTAACTTTGAACTAAATGTTCTACATTAGTTTCGTACAAGTTTGGAATCTATCGTTTACACGCGTTACGTGCTTACAATTAATAACTTGTTTAAGTTGAATTTTTTAAGAATATAATGTCACTTGGATTTTTACAACAGGACTATTTTCGTTAATATCTGTATGGCTTCAAGAATGGTTTAACACTGTGAATTAAAGACATCGATAAGTTGTCATATCGCGCGTATGCGATGTATATGTATTCCGACATCGATGAGGTTACTAAATTTCAATCGCTTATCTTTATATAAATACGTTTCTGATATGTGTTGCGAAATTATAGCAATCTTAATAAAAAAAGTAGTACAAGCACTTATGTTGTGATATATCACAAAACCATTTAGCAAAAGACATAAATGTCATAAATGTCAGTTAAGTTAAAGAGACAGTTAGTTAAGCCAAAACTGCACTTCTTTCTATGATTTTTTTATGCGCCTTCCCCTTCATTATTGCCCAAATTCAGTGGATCTAAGCTGCTCTTTTAACCGATCCAACTCGGTGTATTCCGACTGAACCACCCGTGGTCTTTCACTTCTCGAAGGATTTACTCGTCGCGGCTATGCTTGATAAAGTTTTGATGAGGAGCTTAAGAAACCTTACCCTTTGCTCTGGGGGACGATCTCTCGAATAGAAGACTAATTCCGAGATAGCTTAGGTGTCTTTATTGCGCACTTGCGTTTTCCCTTTTTAACGACAAACGCTGATCTTTTTTTAGTGTCTACCTAGCTTTCGTCAGGATACGCTTTAGTCTATCCAGGTCTGCTTTCGCTGACCAGTTCACCGTAACCGTGAACCCCAGGTATTTTACTCGACTTGTGAAGGCTAGGGAGTGGTTCAGATGCAAATATGTGATGTGGAGCGGAGAGTTTTAATCTCTTTAGCTTTTGCTTTGTGCTAGGTTCCATGAGAGACCACTACCTGTGATTTAGCGAGTTTAAATAAGATTGGACACGGGTAACAGTTCTTTTAATTTTATAAGGAAACGGCTGATGTATGAGTCTACGTCTTTGGGCCTGCGTCCCAAAAACAGGGATGTCGTATCGTCAGCGTATACCACTAGACGTTGTTCGCGTTTAAATATTTTAAAGAGTTCAATGGAGGCAGCATGATATAAGTTAGGAGAGAGGGCCCTTGAGGTACACCTGTAATATGGTAGATTTGACGCGCATCAGGCTCATCTTCATAATAGAATCGCTTGGTGTACAACTGTGTCTTTACCCTATTAACAATTCTCGCACGCAACCTGATGGACCTTAGAGTGGAGATAACAAAGGGAATGGAGATGTGGTCAAATGCAGCGGAAAAATCAAGGAAAACAGCCACAGTGAGTTGATGACTTTTCTCTTGACAAAACTTATGCATTTCACAAACTGCTGAATTGACCGATCGACCTTTGACGACCCCATGGAAAACATTTGGGATTAAATTTCGCCTACTCAGATGATCGCGGATTCTCCGGGGCAAGCGCTTTTTCGTAGATCGAGACGAGAGAATTTTGAATCGAAATGAGCCGCCGGTCATTAGACAAGAGACCGGATACTTTTTAGGTATAAAAATTCTCCTGCTAATGTTGATGCCGGCCACATCGGATGGGGTGGCTAATAGCATTGTACGGCCATTTCTCTTTTTGTTCGGCTGTCAAAAGCTGACAGGCCCATCAGGCGTTGAGTATATCTGTGACAGATAAGTCTTTATTCCTGAAGTCTCCCCAAGGCGGGATTGTTTGCAATGATTGAGTGGCTCCATAATTATGTAGGGATATTGACTCCTCCAAAACTTTATCAAGCCCTCTACTACCAATTCAACCCAATGCCCCATCCTTCCAACAGACAAACTTTTCCGTCTTGAATATCTTCCAGAAGGAAGACTGGGATGGATTCAGGGAAGCAATGCTAGCCTTTTCCTTACTCAGTTGGAACATATACCTAGTGTTCCAATTTTCAAAACTTCCCTGGCAGAAGCAGAGAGATTGGGGAGACGGAGCAAATATGCTAAGGTCTTGAGTTTTGTCGGAGTGGGACTAAAAATGCGACCTTTGTAGGTTGTCGAAAGCAACGCGGTAGTTTGCGAAGAGAGGTGAGAATAAAATTCGGTTAAACTCTCATCATTAATTCGGAGGAAGCGTTGGATAGCTGCCTGAAAGAAAGCCACTCTGTTCGTGTCAAAGTGGAATCTCCCTTTAAGCAGAGTATCTTCTTCTATCCGCCAGCGAATTAGGTCATGAGATGTGGTCAGATGTTGTCGCGAATGCTCCGTACATAAGAGTTTTAACAACCACCTATCACGAAGCAGTAATAAGTCGAGGAGTGAATTCGTTGATGTGCAATGAAAGGTAATGGACAGGTTTATGCATAAGATATCCATTTCTGGCTCTGTAGAGTGCTGCATTAATCCAAAGACCAGTTCTGTCGTTGAAGTTACCTTGTACAATGTCATAGCCGCTGTAAATAATCTTATCCAGGAGCTCACGGTTCTTGTGAATTTCACCTGACGTATGTAGACATTGGCAAGACAGGCGTTTACCGTTCTTACAGAGTGAAACTACTAAACAAGACGGCTGGACACGAGTAATTTAATAGGAGAGAGAACCTTAAATAGCACTTTACTAAGGTCAAGAGTCCTTGAGATGAAGAGGAGTGATGTGGGGTTATGTACGGAGTATAGTGGGAACAGATATGCTTTGGGATAGATCGAGTAATGTGCTAGTGGAGACGGATAGATGGCGTCTCCTGAAGGACTATAAGATCTGCATCTCTACCAGATAGAAGTCTAAGGGAAAAAGCTCCTCCCGAATTCCACTAAAGAATATTCAGTGAAAAAGGCTCACGAGTACTCTGCATTGTGTTATGTCAGCTGTATAGGAATGCTTCATCCCTAGACAGGGCTAGGGGTGAAAGGGTTACCCCCTCCCCCACAAGCGCCATCCAGAATATGCACTTGCCCACGGGCAATTTCATCATTTCTCTCGGATTTCGCTTTTTTTAATAACTTCCCAATCTTTACAGGGGGCGACCTTGGTTGAGCCCTTCGCCCTTTCCTTCGAGAACGGAACTACAGCATGCTTGGAAACCAGCTGGGACCCGTAAAAATCCGCTGCCAGGGCCGTAATTAGGCCCTGGAGTTTTACAAAGTGACTGGATTTTGTTGTCCATAATAGTTTGTAGCTCGGAATCAGATAGACAGGTTGAAATGCTTGAGAACGATTCTTTCTTAGCTGGATGAACGATAGGGCAGAATTTTTCTTTGTAAGATTTAAACACCGGACAGCGACGAGATTAGGCGTGGTGGGACTCCCCGCAATTAGAGCACAAAGGGCAGAGCTGCACCTCTCGCCTGGATCAATGCTGTGGCCCACGCCACATACCCCGCAGCTGGCGGCTGAGTGCGAATAGAAGACCAATGCCCAGCGCGTGACAACGGTTGCAATAGGGGTAGGTATACGCATCCGGCGAAATAAGCTCAAAGCTCAGATTGAATCTAAAGAAGAGGTTCATACTGTATATGGACAGTACCTCAGCCTGCTCTGAAGGTGCTGAGCCGAAACATATATGTAATGGTAACTCGTTTTTGCTTGTGAGTGGCCGTAGAGCAGAAATACCATACTTCTTATCAAGCTCAGAGATGTCACTATTATCTAAGTGCATTGGAAAATTTTTAATTTTAAAAGAGGCTATCACTGGCTTGGCTGTAATTGTACCAAGTGATGACAGATGATCGTTGAAAAAATTGACATATTCCTTTGACAAATCGCTCGTAGCGAAGGATATTTTAATCTCGGTATCGAATGACCTTACAAAGTTAAAGATAACTATATTTTTATATCTCTCAACAAACGCTTTCAGAAACAACTTGAAGTGAGCATTCTGAGCATGTGGCTCCTTTAGCGTAATTATCAACAGATTATGTAGTTTGGAGATAAGGGAGTATCCTTGCACCCCTAGAAACAATTGAAACGTTACTTACGTCTTTAATTGCAGGAAAAACAGGCGAAGTACCTTCCAGATTAGCAGTTCTACCATGAAATTCCATTGAATTTGGCTGAATATTCGAGTTTGATTGATCTACCGCAACACACTAATGCAAACTTGCACATTTTCAATTAAGTTTAAACAAGCAGCTTTCAGTAAGCAGTTTTCGCGTATTATCAAATATCAATGGCTGTGATGTATTTAAAATAAATATTATCGATTATTTGATGTGAACTTATTGGAAAATTACTAGTTAAAATTTTTTACAGTTAACTAAATTTATTTGCGTGATGATTACAATGAATTAATTCACCATTTATAATTCTCTTTTAATTTTATTTAGAAAAGAAAATTGAAGAAATTATTAAAGTTTATTAAATAATGTTTTATTTAATTTTTACAACTAAAATATCGGCCGCCTGGGGACGATTGCCTAGTTCGTGCAAGTGTCACGACGGGTGATAGATTCGCTCTAACACATAAGTTGTACAGATGGTCCAATTGTAAAGTAGATAAACACTAACATTTGAAAAAAAACCAGCTTGTTTGGCAACAAAATGTTAGTTCCCAGGCGGCTTTTTATGATAATAATATATTATAATAATAAAATTATAATATAATAATATATATATATTTTTTCAATATATTTATACAATTAAAAATTACAATCATAAAGTTACCCGCAAATGGGCCCTAATATAAACATTAAATTTAATGAATTATAAATATAAATATAAATTTAATGAATTAAATTTAATGAATTAAATTCATTAAATTTAATTTTTTTACATATAATAATATATTATAATAATAAAATTATAATATAATAATATATATTTTTTTAAATTTATTTTCTTTATTAGTAAAACATAAAATTAAAGGTAACCCTCTAATGGGCAAATTATTATATTATAATAATATATTATAATAATATATTAATAATAAAATTTATTATTTTTTAATCTCTATGCTAGAAATGGTTCTCGCAAATGTGCCTGCCATTCAAGATACTGTAATTTATGTTTAGATGTAATGAGTCAAGATTGTCCATAGATAGTGGGACGCATCTATTTAATGTCTTGTTATCCCATATCGCCACCTACAGAATACAACGGGCTCACCATCTAATCAGGGTCTGATTCGATGCTTAATCAGATTCTGATACATCTGCTACTTAGAGTGTAAGAAGATATAGTGGGTTCTGATATACTTGGGTTTCACCATTTCGGTGAACTGGGCTGCCGAATTTTATTTTAATATATTTATGAATGTCTTGAAGAGAGAGGTGCGCCCTGGAACGGGACCAGCATCTAATCATGGTCTGATTCGATACCTAATCAGATACATCTGATTAAGGATGTATATTAATCATTTATATGATTTATAATATTAATGATAATTAATATTTATTATAATATTAATAATATTAATGATATTAATCATTATAATATGTATAATGATTTATATTTATATAAATTAGTAATCATTTATATTTATATTAATTATATACATCTTAAAAGTGTAAGAAGATATATTAAACTATATTAAGAAGATATATTAGATATATTAAGAAGATCAAATAATTTCTGAATTTTGATGGTATTCAATGCAATATCTAAATTGTGTCTTATCAATATCGAACAAAATAAAGTCATAATACATTGATTCTCTAATGCATTCTCAAGATGGTGTAAACAAGAATTCGACCTGCTAGCAACTAATAATATCTTCATCACTGTAAAATATGTGACAGACGAATGAACGAATTAGAATCTAGTTTTGTGAACTCCCCGTAATGATACTACAACGCAACTGAACTCTGCAAATTTAAAATGTGGAGCTTTGGTGTAGTCGGTAAATAAATGTTAACTTCATATCCGAAAAATGCTTGTACCCGTAAATTCTAGAATGAAACCCCAAAATTCTTGTTACATATCTTTCTGTGCCCAGTATTAGCTCAACCTAAATATAAATCGTATCTTCAGAAATTTTACCTATTTTACTTTGTGATTTACTGTATTTTATCAGTCATAGTTAACTCTTTATCTCAACAAGCCGAAAAGGCGAAACTGGCTAAGAAAAATGATTTTAGATAATATGATTTATCAATATTTGTCTTTAGCACTTTAACACTTTATATATTTGTCTTCAACACTCTTCGATTAGAGTGTTGACCCTTTTGTGTTTGACTCGTTGAAGTTGGCTAAGAAAAATGAATGTAAGGCGAAACTGGCTAAAAAGGATTTTAGATAATATGATTTTTCAATAGTTGTCTATATATTTAAAATTTGTCTTTATATCGCAAACACTACCAGATAGAAGTCTAAGGGCAGAAGCTCCTCCCGAATTCCACTGAAGAATATTTAGTGAAAAAGGCTCACGAGTACTCTGCATTGTGTTAGGTAAGCTGTATGGGATTGCCTCATCCCTAGACAAAGTTAGGGGTGGAAGAGTTACCTTTATATCATTTGTACCTTGTTTTGTTTGACTCGTGTACCTTATTCGTTTATTTTTCTCTTTAACATTCTTTTTTTTGCTACATTCTCGTATTTTCGAAATAAAATTTTGATTGTTTTCTTTTTTGTTGTTGGTATGCGATTACACAAATTTTATTGCAGTTGTTATTTTATTCAGTCAAAACAAAAATCTTCATTCTTTTTATTCAAAACAAGCACTCGTTTAAAACTGGTTTTATCTTTTTTTTTTCATTTTTTTATTTTTACAAGTTAATTATCTTAATCAAATTCGTCTTGAATTTGAAGTAGCGTCACAAAACCAAGAAACTGAATGCAGCTGCTCAATGTGCTGACACACATATTAACGACAATCACCCGATAGATTTTGTGAATCGTGTAAATGCGTAATGCTTTCTCTTCCTGAAATTCATTAACACACAACATCAGCACTTCAAATAAGCTTGCAGTATTTATTGAATTTCGAATGTTACTGATTATTAAAATGAAATATTAACTGTGAAAATTAACAAGGACATGGGAACGGTGAAGAAAGACGATATTTTGGTAATGTCGAAATGCAACTGCATTGAGTATGCACATACTTTTCAATATGCAACTTTTTTGTCTACCATTTTAATTTCAGGAAAATCCGTGAAAATTTAAGAGAAATAAAATCCCTACTCAAGGATCACATGCAGCACGTTATAGTTGACGACGATACAGCGGTAGCTATCGCAATTTCTGCCTTACTAGATTATTCATAATTATTCTTTTAAAGTTTGACCTTGTTTTTTCTGAATTGGATACAAAAGCGCGAGAGAAGGATTTGCAAATACAGATACTAACTGAAGAGGTAGTAATATCGATGCCACAATAATGCGCATAATTTGTGATTAAGTTTAGAATGAAAGGTTAAGAATGCAGCTGTCCAAGCAGCTTCAATGACAAAACAAATGTAAATTTCTCTTCGATTACTGGTGTTAGAAAGCCAATAAATTATTATAGATACTTCATATACGGTTCAGTTTCTTAATAAATCTTTGAATTATGAATTGTGTTCTTAATCATTCTTAACCCTTGTCAATATTGCCGCTTAATAAGTTATTTCTACAAAATGTTAAATGCAACATAACCAAATATATTCATATATGTGATCTAAATGCATATATATTTGTTAAATAAACAAATTCAAATAAACCCAAGAATAAAAAATTAAATAAATTAAAATTAATAATATAAATTAAAATAATTTATTTAAATAAGAATTATTTTTAAAATATATCAAGTAAATACAAATAAAATAAAATAATGTAATTGCTTTTGACTTAGACAGGTTCAAAATAATATTTGATCAATCAGTTACTGAAACAAACGATTAAACGCAAATTATTTGATAATATATAATTATTCAAATAATATTAATATATATAATAATATTATATATAATAATATAATATTATTAATATATAATATTATTATATATTATAATATTATTATATAATATTATTTGAACATTATATTTACTGTTAAAATAAATAAAAAAAGTTTTCGGTTATCTAAGCGAGTTTCCGTTTATTATCAACGAATACGTAAAGGAGCCAATCACAAAATTGCATTTCACTACTTAAAATTGTAAAAGTAAGTGAATTGTAACAAAATTCATAAAGTTTTTAAATAGATTTTTAAAAATGGCATAAATGACTTGTTCTTGCAATTACATTCTCGAAATTAATTACATTCTCGTAATAAAGTCAAACTTATTTGTTCAATTGGTGTTGGTTTAATAAATGATAGGTAGTTATTGTCAATGGTAGCCACTAATGGTGCCTACCATTGGCAACTGTTCAAGTATAGTAACTGCAGCTTTTGAAATATATTAATTGTGTATATAATACGAAAATTTTAAAACTGTCTTTAATGAGAAACTGTCAAAATCAGGAGAAACGAAAGAAAGAAAAAATGTCCTTTAATTCAAAAATTAAAAATTAAATTCAAATTCAAGAATATATGTCAAATATTATCGAAATGTTGAAGCATATCAACTAGCATTCAAATCTAATCTATTCTGTCAAGCCAAAAACTTACCATGGACTAATTAAATCAGCTAACTGAGTCTACGTATTAAATATAATTATAAACTAAACAAAACATAATAATGCTAAATCAAAATTTAATAATTAAATAATAAAATAAATAATTGTTATAAGATTTTTTATAATTTAAATCAAGTTAAAATAAAAAATTGAAATTTAAAATAAACGTCATTTTTATGAATTGACTAATAAATAACAGACATTGTATCAGAATAATAATTAGTGATCATCAGGAGGAACTGCTATGCTATCAGGTTTCGGCCCCTAACTCCTCTACCCAACATAGCAGCGGGGCTAAATACATGCTAATGATGTATTTCCCCTGATAAAACTATCTAGTATGTTATTCTAATACAAAGTATATTATTTATTATCCATAAAAATTTGCCACTTAAGAGTTTAAATTTATTCTTTATATTATTGTGTTGATTTATATATTTTACTATTTTCTGTTGATGTTATTTTTATAGTAACCTAGTTTAAAATATGTATCTATTAAATTATTTAAATGATTTTGAAGAAAGCCAATATCATTACATATTGTTGCAATTCTTAAAATTTCATTATTTAATGTATTATATTTTATATTATATGGTATGCATGAATGATCATGCAAAATATGTTGTAAATTTAAATGTCATCTTTACGATATAAATTAATAGTAGTTTTAGTTAATGTTAATTTAATGTTCATATCTAGATATACACCTTTATCATTAATATTGGTTTTGTTAAGAATGAGGCTTTCTGGAAAATTTGTTCACTAATTGAATAAAAATTATTAGAATTAAATACACATTTATCATCGATATATCGAAACATATATTTCATATATTTATATTGTTTAGATTTAGTTTTTACACACTTATGAACAAATTCATATTCTATAAAGCTTAAAAACAAGTCAGCTATAATTGGGCTACTATTACCACCCATTGGAACACCTTTTACTTGTCTAAATATAGATGTCCCTACTTTTAAATAATTTTGATTTATCAAAACATTTAAGGATTCTATTTAAGGTATGATTTAGGAAATTTACTTGCTACAATTAAAACTAGTTTTGAATACATTACCTACGAATAATGCAAAGAACAAAAGAAAAAAGTCAATACAAAAATAATTTATAAATTAATTTAATAATCAAAAAAGCTCAATTAACTTTTCTTATAAGCGATCAAATCAGAAACTTACGAATGAAAAGAAAAATGTCAAATACTTGAAATATTCGCTCATTTTCTTAGTAACTAGAGACAGGATACATAATTTAGCTCTAAATAAAGTCGTGTTAACTGCTTGTTTTTTTATTTACCAAAAACGAATACCTAAGAAGTAAAGATGCTTTTTTTATCGAGCAGTTACTTTAAAGTAAAAGGTTATTACTAAACTTTAAAGTAAAAGGTTATTACTAAACTTTAAAGTAAAAGGTTATTGCATTAACAGAGTGAAATCATGTGTGATTGAAATCGCATTACTTGTAGGAAATGCATATATGTCGGCAGAAACGTGCACCAAATTACACACACATGTTACACAATAAATAACGAAAAATGTTGGAATGCCCCTTAAAAAATATCAAGCGGCAAATTGACGTTGCTCCATAAACACGAAAAATCACGAAGTAAATCACTAGGGAAACGACCTAATTACACGAAGTGCAGAATTATAGATACCGAATGCACAAGATAATACAATTGTTTCGAAAGGATTCATTAAAATCAGTTGACATCGGTATAGCCAAAGGATTAATTTAGGATTAATTTTGTGATATATTTTGTATTTTAGCTAAAAATGAAAAGCAAACGCCAGTGGCGTTATGCAAACTGCAAATTATCACAAATGGCGATCATACGGAAAATATACGAACACATGTCATGGACTCCTTGCAAAATTCACCTATAATCGATAAGCATTTTGATCTTAATTGTAAACTCGATCAACGGCATATTTTTTCCAGTAAACTATCAAAGGAATTGTACGATGCTGCGGATTCATCGTCTGGTAATGATAGCGGAATAGCCACAGACAATGCTGCAATCTGTTGCAGCAATGAAATAAACAGTTCCTCTAATACAAATTTAAAACCGGCAGTGTACCCGAAAACATGCAGTCGTCACGTTCAGACAGACTATAAAATGTTTTGCAAAACATATTGGGACAGATATCGACTGGATTATCTTGGGCTATGTAGGGAAATTAGATGGAGCATTCTTTGTCTACTCGGTCGACAAGATTTGGCCAGAAGGAATAATGGCAGTCGTCGCCGGCGTCGATACAACGCCCAAAGAAAGCACGCATTTCCGTTCAGCAAACTAGACAATGAAAAATGCATTTATCAGTACTATTAATCAGCGACTGCAAATTAGCATTTACAGTTACATATGCTAATTTGCTGATTGTTGGCTAAACCCAAAAAGGCAGATTTCAAGTATAAACAGGCGAACAAATTACAATCGGCAGATTTGTTTAGACTTATAAAACCGTCCTTAGTTATCAGTATTTATTCTATTTACTTAGTTGTTTATTTATAACATTTTTGGTATTGAATTTCATTTTTTGTTTTGCAGATTCTGATTTACAAACTTTTCGCAATTACAATAAAAAATTAAATTAAATTTAAAATAAAAATAAAAATTTAATTAAACTCTTGAAAACTCTTGATTTAATAAATTTAATAGCAAATCAGATAACTGAGTCTAAGTATTTTATACGATATAACAATAAAATAAAAATAAAAATAAATAATTATATAAGATTTAATACAATTTTTATTTATCAAATTAAAATTTAAAATTGAATTTTAAATAAAAGTCAAGTTTTATGAATTGACTAATAAATAATAGACGTTGTATTCAGAATAAGAATAAAATTAAATTTAAGATAAAAGTCAATTAAATAATTGTAAATAATTATATAATATTTTATACAATTTATATTTATATCAATAAATAATTAAACAATAAATAATTATAAATAATAAATAGTTGTTATAAGATTTTCTATAATTTAAATCAAGTTAAAATTTAAAATTGAAATTTAGAATGGAGGTCAATTTCATGAATTTACAAATAAATAACAGACGATGCAACAGAATAAAGATTAGAGATCATTAGAAGAAACTGCTATGCACCAGGTTTAAATAATTTATTTAAACCAATTAAATAATTATATACAATTATAAAAATAAAAATAAATAAATATAAATACTAAATTTAATAGCAAATCAGACAACTGAGTCTAAGTATTTTACTAAATATAAATAATAAATAATTATAAATTGAACAATGAAGTTAAAATTTAAAATGGAAATCTAAACTAAAAGTCTTTTTTTATGAATTAACTAATAAATAACGGATGATGCATCATAATAAGGATTGGAATTCATTAGGAGGAACTGATATGTTATCAGGCTTCAGCCCCTATTCCTCGACTCAACATAGCAGTGGAAATGAATACATGCTAATAAAGTATTTCCTCTGATGAAATTTGATTATCAAGTATATTAAACAAATTTAATGTATAAAATTTACTATTCATCCATAAACATTTTCCGCTAAAGAGTTTAAATTAATTTTTAATGATATTTTGTTGATTTACATTTTTATTGTAAATTAAATATTTTAATAATATTTGGTTGATTTGTACTTCTCCATTATAAGAAATAGAAAAAATCATCAAACTTGCTTGAAAATTAGCAAAAATATTAGTTGTATAAATAATACATAGTTCTTGTATTTCTGACAGAGGTTATATGACCGGGAAAACAAAGTCCACCACAAGTCAATAATACCATGTCAGTAGAACAAATCAGATCAGATAACTGAGTCCACGTATTTTATACGTAGACAATATAACGATAAAACAAAATAAAAGATAAAATAAAGATAAATAATTATAAATAATAAATAATTATATAAGAGTTTATATAATTTATATTTATATCAAGTCAAAATCTAAAATTGAAATTTAAAATAGTAGTCAATTTTTATGATTTGGCTAACCAATAATATATGATGTATAAGAATAAATATTAGATGACAGCAGGAGTAACTGCTATGTTACCATGTTTTGGTTCCTATTGAATGACCCAACATAGCAGCGAAACCAAATGCATGCTAATGACGTATTTAATAAATATATTGTTTATTATTCATTCATTGTTGGGATAAAAAATAAAATATTAAAAATATTAAATAAACTTAATAATATATAATGTAATAATTAATAATTAATATTTAATTATTTAATATATTATATTAAATATTTTTTATATTTAATTTAAAAAATATATATTAAAATAAGAGACGCGTTAATCGCTTAACGAAGTTTCTTGTTACCGCATATACTGTCATAGATAACAATAAAATTGGTAATAATGTTATACGCACTAAGATAAACTTGGTAAACTGTGCATAAAGTATAAGACATACATCTACATAAATATATTTCAAATCAAATTTAAAAAGTTAATTTGTCATCAAATAAAAATATTTATGCTAAGGGATCATTTTGGTTTATGGGTCAGATCCTATGCGTTTCAGCAACGAAACGCATAGGTTAGATCACTTATTTCGTGGTAATGAATTTTATTTTGTATATTTAAATTCACTGTACAAATTAAATTTACAGTACGAATTAAATTTTATTTTGTATATTTAAATTCACTGTACCAATTAAATTCACGGTACAAATTATAGACGTTGTACATTAAAAACTTACATCGATCAGTTACCGAAGAGTCAATAAAAGCTTTAAAATTGATCATAAGAATAATATCCATCGTGTTCAATTCTTTTGAAAATTAAATTTTTAATGAATATTTTAAAACATCTGACATACTATACCTTTGCATCATAAGCAAGGGGTAGCTTATATTATTTTCCTTCTCTTATATTATGAGAGATTATATTATAGGTTATATTACCGGGTAACAAGGTCCACAGGTCAATAATAACTTATCAGTAGAACAAATCATATCAGATAACTGAATTTTCGTATTTTATAATAAGTATATATATAAATTAAAAATAAAGATAAATAATTATAAAGGATAAATAATTATAAGGTTTTATATAATTTCTAACACAGGCGCAATGATGTTAATTATGATGTTAACATATGTTAACAATGATAATTATGTTATATTTAATAGATCAGATAACTGAGTCTACGTATAAACAATTCAAAATTTCTACATTATGTCAAAGATATGTGTTGTATTCAAGTGTTAGGAAATAGATTCGTCAAGTGCCTACCTAAATATATATGTGTTCAAATTCTTTGTCTAAAAATTATTTAAATACAAATGATTAAGATTAATTATTTGTATTAATTATTTAATTATATGAGGTTCCTTCGCGGTATAGCCTGTCTTAGCCTTAGAGATAAGGTTAGGAATTCGTTTATCCGGCATAGACTCGGAGTAAAGTCGCTTCTTCTCCACATCGAAGAAAGTCAGCTGATGTGGCTAGGACACGTTCTTAGGATGTCTAGGGATCACCTTACTCAAAGGGTGTTCCAGGCCGGACTCTCTGGAAAGAAACCTCGAGGTAGACCTCAATACAGGTAGAGAGATCAAGTTTTGAAACTGTATGAAACCTCCTTGGGGTATCTGAAAGAGTACTCTGGAAAATAAGCAGGAAAATAATTATGTTATATCGATAATACATAGTTTCAGTATTTCTGACAGAGGTTATATTACCGGGTAACAAGGTCCACAGGTCAATAATAACTTATCAGTAGAACAAATCATATCAGATAACTGAATTTTCGTATTTTATAATAAGTATATATATAAATTAAAAATAAAGATAAATAATTATAAAGGATAAATAATTATAAGGTTTTATATAATTTCTAACACAGGCGCAATGATGTTAATTATGATGTTAACATATGTTAACAATGATAATTATGTTATATTTAATAGATCAGATAACTGAGTCTACGATATATATTTATATTATATTTATGTTATATTTATATGATATATAAATAAAAATAAGGATAAATAATAAATAATTATATAGGATGTTATACAATTTATATTTATCAAGTTTAAATTTATAATTGAAATATAAAATAAAAGTCAATTTTTATGAATTGACTAAGAAATAATAGACATAAGACTACGGTTATAAGGTCATAAAGTTACTAACCTTATAAGAATAAGGTATAATATACCTTATACCTTATAAGAATAAGGTATAAGGTAATTAAGGTATAATTAAATTATATATATTATTATATATTACGTATTATATGATGTATTTTTATATATTATGTATTATATATTATGTATTATATATTATGTATAATTAAATTACATATATAATTAAGGTCTAATTATTAATAAGGTATAATTAAGGTATAAGGTAATTATATACCTTATAAGAATAAGGTATTAAATAATAATCAGATCAGATAACTGAGTTTTACGTATTTTATACGATATATAAATAAAAATAAAGATAAATAATTATATAATAGTTTACAGAATTTATTGAGTTTTAAGTATTTTATACGATATATAAATAAAAATAAAGATAAATAATTATATAATAGTTTACAGAATTTATTTTTATATCAAGTTAAAATATAAAACTGAAATTTTAAATAAAAGTCAATTTTTATTAGTTGACTAATAAATAATATACGCTGTTTCAGAATAAAAATTAAGTAGGAATATAGTAGTTCCTTTAGTAGGAACTGCTATGCTCCCTTACTGTTACTGAAAGGTGTTTTATTGTAATTTTCTTTAAATCAGCTATCGAAAAATCGAATAATGTTTAGGAAACAAATTTATTTTATCTCGTGTTCCATCAAGAATTATTAATTATTTATTAAAAATTATAATTATATTAATATTTAATAGTAGTAAAGTATGGTGCTATCACTTTTCCTAAAATAAAAAGTACGAAAATATAAATAATCATCCAATGATAATTCATTTATTTGGGAAAATATAATATAATTGTACTATATAGGAAATACTAATTTTCTGATATTTAACTTTATATCAGATTTTTTAAATATAGTAGGAACCTAAAAATAGTTTGATGAATATACATTAAGCTATAAAATAATATAAAGAATCGTGATAATCCTTACGGTACAAGATATAATCATTTTTAATCTTATTTTGAACAAATAAAGATAAATTATGTAATTTAAGGATATGTTTTGGTATTTTAAATAACTTGTAGAGCTATTTTTCGATAAGCAATTTATTTAAAAATAATAAATTCTCAAAACATTGATGATCTTGTATCTGTATTTAAATAAGTAAATATTTGAATACATTGGATTAAAATTTGAATGCACTGAAATTGTGGACTTAAAGGCCGTGCTTGCCATGTATAAAATAATCTTCCTTGTTGTGCATAATAAAAACATGAAATTTGGACTGATGAAACTCAATAACAGACTACGTAGCATGATTTGATTGTTATGGACTGATGTTGTTTAAAAGCATTTATGATAATATAATTAGAATCAAATGCAAATTTCCAAAAACACGATTCCAAAAAAATCTAAAAGATGTTTAAAATTTAAAAATGATAAAAAATATTTGTTTTGTATTATATCTTCTATACTGAAATATGATTGGGTGTGACATATGATTAGGTTTTTTAGGTTTCGATTAATATCCATTTTCAAATTGATATTTGCAATTTGTTCACAATTGTATAATTTAAAAATTCATATTGACCACTATAATTATTTAAAAATGCTAATGAGAACGGCATTTTTTCATATTTAATTTTCCTTAATTAAATTAATTTTGGTTGATCGTCGAATTCTTGATGCAGGACCCATGTCTGGTCTTGTTATGAAACTGTACAATACATATACCCAACTTGTATGAAATGGCAGGTTATCATAGAACTCTGGAGCCATCTTACGAACCTAAACATAAGTTTCATTATTTTATATGAATAAAATACTTAAATTATTATTTTATAATAATATAATAATTTTATTATATTATAATATACTATAAATAATGTATATTATATTATAATATAATATAAGTAATAAAAGCACACTTCAAAAAATATTGTAGGGTAATCGAAATTAAAACACAATTTCAGTATTAATTCTACAAAAGAATTCTTAAAACGCATAGATAAATAAAATTTGTGAAAGATTTTATTTGAGATTTTATTTGTGAAATAAATTCCATGAAAAATAAGGTTAAATACGCAAATGCTGTCACTCAAATTAGAAGGATGGTATCGTTAACAATAACAATATCAGCGTCATTGTGTCTAAGAGGAGTACGCTCATCAAGTGACAAAACGCAAAGTTACCAACTAGCAAAAATGACAGGCTAAAATCTTGCATGTTGTGAGTCAAAGTGAATAGAGTTGGAAATAATAAAGGAATGATACCGTAGCTGGTTTCTGTTGCGAAATCACCTTGTGATCTAGAAAAATTAATTAAATAAATTAAAAAATTCATCAAAAGATCACCAGCTCAAATTCTATAATCTCCTAGTCACATAAATGTTAAATATAAAAAATGCTTTTAATGCATCTCCAAATATACGGAATATAACATGCGTTATTAGAAATTCATTGCAATAAAGGTTTCATATACTGAAGAATTATAAGCGGTGCTGGGTGGTTAGCCTAGTATGTAAGGCGTAGACCCACCGATCAAGAACATATGTTCGAATCTGAAAATTCAAATAGATTTTACAAGGAAACTACAGCTGTACACATCCTTCTGATAAGTCTGGGTGTACATTGCACTGCAGTAGCAGACGAAACAATACCAATATGTAAGGCTAACATCTTGCATGGTGGGAGTCAAGGTGCACGAAGTTGGAAGTAATAAAGGAATGATACCGTAGCTGGTTTCTGCTGCTAAATCAATAAATATTTTCTTAATAGAAGGATAACACAAGGCAACAGAACACAACACATCAGCCAGTACTTAAACAACGTTCGATACACAGCAGAACCATAATTGTTCATTTGTAGTCTTCCAAAACCTCCTACAAGATGATGTCCAGAGAAATCAGAGCCCTCCAACCAATCCAACTCGCCGCCTTACGACTGAACCACCCAGGGTCTGCCACCCCCCCCCGAAGGATCCAATCGCGGCTGACGATGCCAGGTAAGCGGGACACGAGCAGCTTTAAGAACCTTAGCCTTTGCTCAGGGGGACGTCCTCTCGAAAAGAATACTAATCCCAAGATAGCCCAGGTACCCCAGAGACGTACCTGGGATTTCTCCCTTAATGACAGATGCTGAGCCCGTTTCAGGGCCCATCTAGCTCTCTTCATGATACGTTTAAGTCTACCCAGGTCAGCCTTAGTTGACCAGTTCACGGTCACAGGTGGTATCTTACTCGACTAGAAAAGACAGGGAGTGGTTCGTTGGGCAGTAAGGAGGATAGAGCAGAGAGTGCTAATCTCTTAAGCTTTTTCTTCGTCGCAGGGGTGACATGAAAAACAACCACCTGCGATTTCGAGGAGTTTAAAATAAGGTTGGACTTGGGAAGCTGGTCTTTTTATCTTAAAAAGAACTGGCAGATGTCAGAGACTACGTCTTTGCATCTGCGTCCAGAAAACAGGGCTGTGGTATCATCAGCGTATACCACTAGACGTTTTTCGCGTTTAAATATTTTGAACAGTTGAATGGAGGCAGCACGATACAAGATAGGAGAAAGTGGTGAACCCTGAGGCACTCCTGTAATAGGGTAGAACTGACGTGCATAAGGGTAGTCTTCATAGAAGAATCGCTTGGTATACAACAGTATCTCCACCCTGTTAACAATTCTCGCAGGCAACCCGAGGGACCTGAGAGAAGAGATCACAAGGGGAATAGAGATACGGTCAAATGCGGCGGAGAAATCAAGGAAAACAGCCACAGCGTGTTGATTGCTATTCTCTTGACAAAACTGCTGCACCTCACCAACTGCTGAATGGACCGAGCGACCTTTGACGAACCCATGGAAACCAGGTGGGATTAAATTATACCTACTCAGATGTAAACAGATTCTACGCGCAAACGCTTTTTCGTAGATCGAAACGAGGGAATTTTGAATCAAGATGGGCCGCCGGTCTTTTGGAGAGCGAACCGGATTTCTCTTAGGGATAAAAATTCTCTTGCTAATATTGATGCCGGCTACATCAGAGGGCGATGCTAAAAGCATAGTGACGGCCACTTCTCTCCTTAGATCGGCTGTCAGAAGCTGACAGACCCGAGAAGAGAGTGGAGCGGTGGACTTGGAGGTGCACGGAAGAGGACCCCAGGCATTCAGGATCTCCGGAACAGAGAGAACCCTACTCCTGAAGTCCTTCCAAGGCGGGATTGGTTGCGGTGATTGCGTGGCTTCATAATTATGTAGTGCAAGTGACTCCTCCAAAACATAAGCAAGACCGACGCTACCAATCCACCCAGATGCCCTCTCCCTCCAATAAACAAATCTCTCTTTCTTGAATATCTTCCAGAATGAAGACTGGGACGGATTAAGGGAAGCAATGCTTGCTCTATCCTTACCCAGCTGGATCCTATATCTAGTGCTCCAGTATTCTTTCGAGAGAGATTGACGTGCAGCAAAAGAGTGATTGGGAATATGGATCATATGTGCAAGGGTCTTGAGCTTTGTTGAATTGGGATTGAAAAGGCGACCTTTATAGGTAGTCGATAAAATCCCGGTAGCTTGCGGAGAGAGGTAGGAATTGAATTCCGTTAAACTCTCATTCCCAATTCGAGGGAAGCGCCGGACAGCTGCCTGAAAGACCGCCACTCTGATTGGATCAAAGTGGAATCTCCTCCGAAGCAGCATGTCTTCTTCTATCCGCCAACGAATTAGGTCATGAGAGGTGGACAGATTTTGACGCGACTGTTCAGTACAGAGTGGTTTTGACAACCACCTCTCATGAATCAGTAGAAGGTCTAGGAGTGAGTTTGTTGTAGATCAATGAAAGGTAGGGGATGGTTGTTAATGAATGAATTAACCGGTTCCTAGCTCTGCGGAGTGCTGCATTAATCCAACGACCAGTTCTGTCGTTGAAATCACTCTTACCATGTCATAGCCGCTATCAATGATCCGATTTAGGAGGTCACGATTCTTGGGAATCTACCCTGGACGAATGTATACGTTGGCAAGACTAAAACGTTACCGCTCTTACAGAGAGAACTACTAAACAAGAAAGGGCTGGACAAGAATAACTTAAAAGAAGAGGGGATCTTAAAGAGCATTTAACTAGGGTCAAGAGTGCTTGAGATGAAGAGGAGTGAGGCGGGTTATGTACGGAGTATAGTGGGAACAGATATGCTTTGGGATAGATCGATTAATGCGCTAGTGGATATGGATAGATGGCGTCTCCTGAAGGACTATAGCTAAATCACATTGCATATCAAAAATGAGTAAATTTAGCATGTCGGAGCGTTCAAAAAACTCAATGAAAACTAATTTTCCTGCCAATGCAATAAACGAGGTAAGTGGAGATTTAGCTTCTCTTGAATATATTCCAAAGGGTGAACTCCCCCGGTACCAAAATTATCCAACCTGGTGATTATCAGACTTTTGGTGCCTCTGGAAAGACAGAACATGTTCAATGGTTTTATAAGAGGCTTTGTCGATCGATTTAAAAAATATTGTTCAATGCGATTAAATATTATGAATCTGAGATTAAAATCACATTATGCACTTCTGATCTGGCAATGTCGTACGTCGACTACTTTAAAAAAGAGCATTCGGAACAAGGTATAATTGCTTCCAAACCAATACTGGCAACAATAAAGATAAATAATATGCCCACATTCATTTCAGAAGAAGATATATCAGTCCTAGAAACTGATTACAAAATCTCCAACGTTCGCTTTATAAAAGGGATTAAAGGCTTCCCATTCCCGTGACGTTCTGCAATGCCCCGAATGATGAAGCTCTAAAACTGTCGATTTCGACATGCAATCATTTTATGGGGTATAATTTGAGATTTTCAATAATCGAAACCGATTTACTAACGTACCCTCACTGCAACAATTGTCATCAATGGGGACATTGGTCTGCTGGCTGTTCTCTACCCCATAAGTACGGCGTATGTGGCGCAACTGCTATACATCCTGAGAAGTGCGAAGGTAAGCCGTTTTGCGCAAACTGCGGTGGTGAGCACCCCACATGGTCAAAAAAGTGTAAAATCTTTAAGGCGTAACAAAAGAGACACAGGAGTGTGACAGCAAAACCGACTAGCTTCGTGGAAGCTGTCTCGTCTAACAAGAAAGACGGCAGTATGTTGGATACGGAAATCTTGAAACTTATTGAAATGCAGCATCAGGCATCAATGATTCAACTTGAAAAATTGGTCCAAAAATTGGTGGGTCAATTAGCGGAATCTTTCCGTTCTCCTCCTTCTGGGAAGACCAACAATATTAAGAAACCACCAAAATCTAAGAAACGAAACGGGTCAGCGCTGAGCATAACCGCTCTGAAGCTTGCTCGGAATGATTCGATCGACTATCTTATTCATAAACCACCTTTCATTGCTCTACAACAAATTCTCTCCTCGACATATTACTGCTACATAAGATGTGGTTGTTGAAACCCATTTGCACTGAGCAGTCGCGTCGACAACAGAACACATCTCATGACCAAATTCGCTGGCGGCTAAATGACGATACGTTGCTTAGAAGAAGGTTTCACTTTGACTATTAGAGTGGCCTTCTTTCAGACAGCTATCCAACTCTTCCCCAGAATTGGAATTGAGAGTTTGATCGAATTTAATTTCTACCTCTCATCGCAAGCTACTGCGATCATTACGACTACATATAAAGGTCGAATATACAATCCTACTCCAACCAAGCTCAAGGTCCTAGCTAAAATGTTACACCTTCCAAATCTCTCTGTTTCCGCCAGACAGATCCTCTCGAATGAATATTGGAGCTCTAGATATAGGCTCCAGCTGAGCATGGATAGGGCAAACATTGCTCACCTAAACCCTTCTCAGGCTTTCTTTTAGAAGATATTCATGAAGAACAGGTTGGCTGCTGGAGGGATAGAGCCTTGGTTTGGATTGGTAGCATAGGCCTTGATAAAGTTTTAGAGGAGTCACTTTCCTTACATAATTATGGAGCCACTCAATCTCCCCAACCAATCCCGCCTTGGTGTGACTTCAGGAGTAGGGACTTATCTGTTACAGATATCCTTAACTCCTGGGGACCACTCCCGGGCATCTCCAAATCCCACGCGCCACTCACCACTCGTGTCTGTCAGCTTTTGACATACAGTCAGAGAAAGGAGGTTGCCATCACAATGCTATTAGCCTCCCCGTCTGACATAGCGGACATCAACATCAGCCGTCGAGTTTTTTTACCTAAAAAGAGATTAATCACTTGTCCTAAAGATCTGCGGCCCATCTCGATTCAAAACGCCCTCATATCCATCTACGAGAAAGCGCTTGCGCGTAGAATCCGCGTTCATTTATGTAGGCGTAATTTGATCCCACCGAGTTTTCATGGGTTTGTCTAAGGGCCATCGGTCCATTCAGCAATTGGTGAGGTGCATCAGTTTTGTCAGGATAATAGTCATCAGCTTGCTGTGGCTGTTTTTTCTTGATTTTTCAGCTGCATTTGACCGGATCTCCATTCCCTTCGTTATCTCCTCTCTCAGGTCCCTCGGGTTGCCTGCGAGAATTGTTAACAGGGTGGAGATATTGTTGTACACCAAGCGGTTCTACTATGAAGACGACACTGATGCGCATCAGTTCTACCCTATTCTGGGTGTATCTCAAGGATCCCTACTTTCTCCTATCTTATATCCTGCTGCATCCATAGTACTATTCAAGAATTTTAAACGTGATTAACATCTAGTGGTATATGCTGATGATACCACAAGCTTGTTCTCTGGACGCAGGTGCAAAGATGTAATCTCTGACATTAGCCGTTTCTTTTTAAGATTAAAAGATCAGTTGTCCCCATTCAATCTTTTTTAAGCTCATCTAAATCGCAGGTGGTAGTCTTTCATGGCGCCCCTGCCACCAAAAAGAAACTTAAGAGACTAGCACTCTCTGCACTCTCCTCCATTTTGCAGCATCAACCACTCCCCATCTTCACGAGTCGAGTAAAATATCTGGGGTTCACCGTTACGGTGAATTGGTCTGCGAAAGCTGACCTGGATAGACTTAAACGTATCCTGAAGAAAGCTAGGTGGGCTCTGAAACGGGCCCAGCATCTGTCATTGAATGGGATAACCCAAGTGCGCCTCTGGGGTACTTGGGCTATCTCGGGATTAGTCTTCTTTTCACGAGGGCGTCCTCCAGAACAAAGGCTAAGGTTTATCAAGCTCCTCATCTCGAGTTACCAACCATAGTCCGGCTTGACTGAACTCTTAGGTGTGTGAGAGACCCCGAATGGTTCAGTCAGAGGGCGGCGCGCTGGTGCGGCCGAGGGGCTCAGATCCCTCTGGACCTGAGGCCGTGAATATAAGTTGAAGATTTCAAAATACACGTCGTGAACGGCTTCTATTTAAAGTTGTATTTTGCATGTTTTTGTTTCTTAAGTTTTTATCGGTTATATAGTTATTAATAATAACCCTTACTTAAATCACATTATGTGATTTAGCAAAATTGACAAATAAATTAAAAAAATCAATCAAAGTATCACTAGCACAGATTTATTGATATCCTGATAACATCAGTTTGATATATATAAACATCCATCTATATATTTATATATAATTTATATATGTTATATACAAACATACTTATATAATAAATAAATGTGAAAAATCAAATACAATACTAGTAATTCAATATAATAGTTATATTTCAATTGTACAAAAGGATGAATGATAAGATTTTTTACAAATCGTGAAAAATATAAATATGAATTATTTAATTTGTTGT
This sequence comes from Pomphorhynchus laevis, assembly GCA_012934845.2. NCBI lineage: Eukaryota > Metazoa > Acanthocephala > Palaeacanthocephala > Echinorhynchida > Pomphorhynchidae > Pomphorhynchus > Pomphorhynchus laevis. Next base: position 7,504 of record WNNJ02000102.1, on the reverse strand, counting down.
GAGATATTAGTAACCAATTATGAAAAATATATAAAACATTTAAATTTATCAAACTATACAGGATTAAAGATTATATTTGTTATTATTAGATCATTTATAACGTTGTGTTTATAAAATGATTTTACGAAAATTATTGAGTCTGCTGTAATCATAAATGTTATTCATTTCGACTTTGAAACCAATATGAAATTAATTCTATGCTTAGGCATAATAAATCATTCATACGGAAAAAATTATTCTCGTGCGGATAATTTATCATGGCTACGCTTAGGATTAGATGACACATGAATGTAATTATAACACAATGAAACTAATTGTTTAATGAAAATAAATTAAGTGCATTATTAGCCAGTTAAATTAGTTGTTCTAATTAAAAATAAATACCTCAAGTCACATAGAACACAAAATAGCAAAAATTCCAGTAATTAAATTTAACAAATAAGAAAGATGATAGTGAAAGTATTGAATTAGTGTGATAACAAAGAATATTGGAATGTGAAAATGGTTTTAATTTGTCTAATGTAACATTCATAAGCAGCAGCACAAAGTTAAATATTCTTTTACAATTAGATAGGCTAAAAATAAAGTTACCTTCGGGAGGTTATAGCATGGTATATTTGGAAAATCGTGATGTTCCACATGATAACCAACGTTATAGGTAATCGAATTAAGAATTCCATAATACGAGCAAGTGTCTACTCCGGGATAAAATAGGTAATGTTCTGCAAAGAAGTGTCCAGATATAGGATGCATTCCTAACCCGAGAAGTGTACTTGAAATAAGATATATTACCGCCCAAACACCACACATTTTAAAAATAATAAAATTAAACGAGAATTGCACAATATAGTTTATAACTTCTTGAAATGTCAATGGTTTCGGATTTAGGTAAAATGGACGGAAAGCATAGAACAATGGTTGAAATATGATGAATAATATTTTACCAAATGTCGATGAAAAGTAAGCAATTTCAAATGGCGTTGTAACATCTCCGTCCAAAATTTCATCTCCTAGATACCTAAATACATAAAAAATTACATTATTTTAAACTATCATTGAGTAATTAGCAGCCACAATATCAGCAGCCACAATATCAGCAGCCACAATATCAGCAGCCACAATATCAGCAGCCACAATATCAGCAGCCACAATATCAGCAGCCACAATATCAGCAGCCACAATATCAGCAGCCACAATATCAGCAGCCACAATATCAGCAGCCACAATATCAGCAGCCACAATATCAGCAGCCACAATATCAGCAGCCACAATATCAGCAGCCACAATATCAGCAGCCACAATATCAGCAGCCACAATATCAGCAGCCACAATATCAGCAGCCACAATATCAGCAGCCACAATATCAGCAGCCACAATATCAGCAGCCACAATATCAGCAGCCACAATATCAGCAGCCACAATATCAGCAGCCACAATATCAGCAGCCACAATATCAGCAGCCACAATATCAGCAGCCACAATATCAGCAGCCACAATATCAGCAGCCACAATATCAGCAGCCACAATATCAGCAGCCACAATATCAGCAGCCACAATATCAGCAGCCACAATATCAGCAGCCACAATATCAGCAGCCACAATATCAGCAGCCACAATATCAGCAGCCACAATATCAGCAGCCACAATATCAGCAGCCACAATATCAGCAGCCACAATATCAGCAGCCACAATATCAGCAGCCACAATATCAGCAGCCACAATATCAGCAGCCACAATATCAGCAGCCACAATATCAGCAGCCACAATATCAGCAGCCACAATATCAGCAGCCACAATATCAGCAGCCACAATATCAGCAGCCACAATATCAGCAGCCACAATATCAGCAGCCACAATATCAGCAGCCACAATATCAGCAGCCACAATATCAGCAGCCACAATATCAGCAGCCACAATATCAGCAGCCACAATATCAGCAGCCACAATATCAGCAGCCACAATATCAGCAGCCACAATATCAGCTAACAAGCATTACTCTATTTTAATAGTCTCTTAATTTACTCTATTTCAATAGTTAAATTCATCAATAACTTTGGCTTTAAAATTAATTCATTCTCATTTTCTCATTTTATCATTTTTAAATGACTAATTTTGACTATCTAATTATCTTTGGGTCATTGCAGTGATAGGGTATTTCACTAAACTTATAAATCCTTTTTTCGTAATTAATATAAGCCTTATAAACCTTTTTTTTAACTTATAAACCTTTTTTAAAATTAGTCAATTGTTCACGCATACTTATGCAACGAAGATGATGGAGAAATTGTAAAAGGAAATTTTTTTTACTATTTTTGACGCTCCTTATTTCATAATGTTTATCAAATACATGCAAAGGTACATATAATATATTCTTTTAAAAATTGTTTTAAAGCAATCTAAAATATTACTCATCTACATGAAATTCTAAACAGTGTTTATGTCCAGTTCATGACTCATACCTATAAAATTATAATAATCGCAAATATGAAAATGTACATCTAGTTAATTCTATTAGATACACTAATTGAATAAATAATATAAAATATAAATTTAAATATTATGTTACTCAAAAGAAGAAATGAAAATGATTTACAAAGTTTTTTAAGACACTTGTCCTTTTTACATACCTGTGGTGATCAACATGATATTTTTTAAACGTAGATGCCATGGGTACTCCAATGGGTAGATTTGCAAACATACCGAATGCACGATTCAACGCTGCTCTATCATTTCCAAAAATTGTATTGTGTGAAATTTCATGTATACTCAAAGTGAGTGAATGGTTTATTGTTCCACCAATTGCATATGCGATCAAAATAAACTTCAACCACATAAATCGATTTTCAAAAGGATGTAGTAACATTGTATAAGGCGAGTACGAATTCATTAAAAATGATATGGCGAAACACATAACAACTTGAGCAACAACTTCATAGGCAACATGCAATGCGATATTTTTGTCGGTAGTCATTAGTGATTTTATTTCTGGATGCTTTTCTAAATTAAACTGTGGTACATCAAATGCAAGAAGATTTGAAAGGTGTTACTTGTTCTGAAACAGATATCAGTTAATAAGCTAAATAATTTTATTTTAATGTTGATATTTTTAAATATGTAGTAGGTACAGACTAATGTATTGATTAAAAACAAATTTAATGTTTTATAAATTATGTCAATTTTTACAATTAAACTATCGACGGGCAAAATTAGTATGTGAACATATAAACATTATTTTAGGCAATTGTAAATTTAAATTGTAATTAAACTGCGATTCTTCCTGAATTGAAATATATATGACAAGTTCAATGTTTGTATAATTTTTCTTAAAGAGAATCACTGAGATTGGCCGAAAGGTCGATAAATAAATTATTGTTGTTCTTGTGTGGACAAAATCCCATTTAAAACTAACATAAATAGGCACATGAATGTAATTATATCAGATAAAGTATTATTATAAAATATTATTTAATAATAATATCATTCACCCAATTAAACTTAGCCTTATAATTTTGGAAAATTTTACATTGTATGATATGATATTGTGATTCTGTAAAACACGTTAAGGAATATAGTGTGTTTCCCTTGCATCATTGACATGAATCGATTCCAGTATCATCTGATAGAAATAATTATCCCAGATTTTTAATTTTGGTAATACTGTTATTACCAAAACCCACTCCATGATTATCGATAAGAACAATATTCAAAATAGCCGATGAAATGTCTCCTCTCCTTATTTCTGAACGATGATTCTTGATTCTTGTTTGTAATGGGTGTTTAGACTGTCCAACGTAAGTAGCTCAACAATCTTTGCATTTTATCTGGTATACTACACATGCTGTTATGTTCTTTTTGGTTCTGCGTTTAAACATCGACGTTATCGTAATATTATTTGTCACATCCACAAATGTATTCTACTTTTTGTAATTAATCTATTTTGATTTAATATCAGCTTGACGAATTGCTCATCTAGAAAATTCACCATCCATTCATACTTCTTTAATTATTTCTCTGTGACTCTACAAACATATATCACAGAAAATATTTGCAACGGTCTCAATAATATCGCTGTAGCTGCAGATATTTAAATTTGGCAAGAGTGTGGTTCGACTATACAAGTGAATTCCAATTGACGTCTGGATTTCAATAAATCTCCGTTATTATCCATGTTTCCATCTAGTCATAACCTGCAGAAATGCAATGGACTTTGTCATGCCCTCCGTGGAAACTTCACATTTAATTGTTAAGTCCTTTTTATTGTGCATTTTTAATGTTGTCGGTGTTTTCTGTTTTGTTGAATATAATGGAAACATCATCGACATATTTTTAATGTGAATACAAAGTTGGCAAAGATTTATTTATCTGCTTCCCAATTATTCAATATGTGTTGGTCAAAGTAGCTCCTAACGACGATTCCATTGCTACACCATTAATTTGTTCATTAATATGTCATTTTCGAAAGTAAAAGAAAATTTTTTCGTACATTATAACAAAAGCTATGTTCATTCAATACAATTTAATTTTGGGATAACAAAAGAAAAGAATAACAAAAGTACAATAATAACAAAAGAATACAAATGTGTTTCAATATATAATATAATATTCAAAATATTAAATTATATATAATATATATTATTGTCATATATTATTACTAATATATTTTTATATATTTCAATATAATATTTGATACACTTAAATAATATAGTGAATACTAACTATATTACTATTTGTAAATTCTTTACTAAATTAATTACCTAGAATTTTTCGTCTTCGAGATAGGTGCGGTTCATCTGTATAAGACCAAATTAGCTTTAAATTTTCTTTATCAGGCATTAAGATTTGTTAAAACTAAAGTTAAAATAATAATTTACCATTAAAATTTATCTCCAAAGGCAAATTTTAAATTAATTAAGTATTCCCAATTTTAACAGTTATTGTCGATACAAGCTGTTCTTAATTATAAATAGTTCCAAAAATTGGTAAAAAAATTCATCGTATAATTGAATCAAAAATTTAAAAAATATATACTTTCAAAAATAACTAGTTTATTTTACCGATTCGTGTATATAATCGAATTAATTATAGAATTAACTGTAATTTAGTTTGGAAAAACGTTTTTTGCTTTGATGGGTTTATTCTTATTCGCCACGCAGAAAAATATATTAATAATATGTTAATATTTATTAATATATTAATAAATATATTGATTATATATAATTTAATAATTATATAATATACAAATATTTATTAATTTATTATTAATTTGCTTATAACTTTACATTTTTTGACCTTGAAAAGAGTTTGAAGGCCATATTCAAAGATGAATGACACAAAATAAGTAATTTTTTGCTTATTGAGGGTATAATATATTTTGACAGTCTGGCATAATTATTGACGATATCGGAGTGTTAGAATACTTTTTTGGTGGTATTATTCGAATTTGTTGTGATTACAAGGTCAAATCGGGTTACGGAATCTAGGATCTGCTTTTCATTGTAAAACGATATTAAAATTATTTTAGCTAATATCATTTTACTATGATTTTAGCTCTTGCATCACTTTAGCTTACATCTTTTTAGGCTTTGCTCTTAGCCAAAAGCCATTGAAATTTAAAATGTTTATAATATCTTTCGCAACAAGTTGAATTATTTGAAACGAGATTGAAGTTTTTTTCAGAATAGTAAAAATATATTGTAATATTTAGACTATTTCCGATTAATTTGCTTAATACCATATAATACGAAATTCAATTTGGTAGTGGATCCCTTTATTAAAAAATTTCATCTTAATTTTAATAATTTCTGTAAATAATATACCCATTACATTTATTCGTTCAGTTCTTAATGATCGCTTTTAATTGAAAGAATAAATTCTTAGAAACTTACAGCTTTGTTAAATATTTAGCATTTTTCTCTAATGTGTATATACTGCCTATTTGTGAACTCACCTGTTCACAATATTTTTATCTTACAAAAAGGTTAATATGCGATACTTAATCATCATACTCTCTAAAGGAACAAACTATATAAATGTGGTTTTCGCAGACAAAAACGCTTTTAACTGCATTTCGTTTTTGTGTTATTAGAGAGCAATAAAAATTGAATAAATATTACTAAAATTAGCACAATTGAACATGAGAAAGAAAATATGAGAAAATAAAATTTATCAACTGTTTATTGTACCAAACAATATTATGTTGAATTGGGTGGATGAGCGTATAGTTTACAGATTATAAATATAAAATTGGCTGGGCACTAAGCATTTCTACTATGAATACAACCCATATGATTACCGTTTTCACACAATTGTGGCTGTATCTAATCAGCTTATGCAATCATCAAATTGTCTTATATTCTTTTAATCAAATCAGCTAACATAATTTACGTATTCTATACTATTTATAGATTAAATAGTATAAAAAATAGTATTAAATTTATAGTTAATTTATAGCGTACAAGTTAGCTGATAATTGTCTATAATCAGAGAATAAATTGACTTATCAGGGCTTATTCTGTAAATAATGACCAAACATTTTCAAAATTGTAACACAACAGCTAAAATTACGATCGCAAAAAATACGTCCAGATGAAAAATATATCGTATTTGTTTGATAAATGATATTATATATACTCTTATGTTTTATATATTTTCTATAAAATACAAATAATTAAATAATAAATAATTATAATTGTTATTAGATGTTATATAATTTATATTCATAAAGTTTAATTTACGATTTACATTTATATTTTATATTTATATACAGATAAATGTATATACAGAGAAAGCTTTTGATATAATATAATTAAATCAGATCAGCTAACCGTGTATGGGTATTTTATACACAGACATTATTTCAAATCATTATTTTAAATGATTAAATAATAAAGAATTATAAGTAATAAATTATTATAAATAATTTTTATATAAAATTTTATATAATTAATATTAATAAAGTAATAATTTAAAATTTAAATTTAAAATAAAAATTAATTTTAATGAATTAACTAATAAATAATTGCAATTCAATCAGTGTATTATAAAATTGTGGAATTCTAAATACTTCAAAATAATTAACGCTCGATCGTTAAAGATCTTCAAATATAAACTGACGAATGAAGGAAATCGTCTGTAAGCACTTGACACTTATACTTAAATTGATTTTTTAAACGTTTCACCGTTTAAAAATGATGCTAATTAAATAATAAATAATTAAAAAATAATGCTAAATAAAATTCAAATGATTAAATAATAACGAATTATAAATAATAAATAATAATAAATAATTTTTATATAAAATTTTATATAATTAATATTAATAAAGTAATAATTTAAAATTAAAATTTAAAATAAAAATTAATTTTAATGAATTAACTAATAAATAATAAACTATGTATAAGGAATAGATATAAAAATCCAAATAGTTAATTTTACTTGACGTATAAGTTGTGACATGTAAATCTAAATAAGTAAACGGGCAGAATTTTTTAAATTTCACATATAT
>WNNJ02001015.1:0-84044 GCA_012934845.2 Pomphorhynchus laevis | reverse complement strand
TTTAATATTTATTTTGTCAATATAAATTTAAATATCAATATTAAGTATAATAATATAAAATTATTTTAATAATAATTTTAAAATATAATTTATAATAATTTAATAATATAAATGTTTTATATTTTATTCTTGCTGTATGCATTCTTGTTTCAATTTAAAGGAGCTAATATTTCTTGTTCTTTATTGATAAGCATTTTAGTTTTTAAAATGACAGCTTAGATTTTGAAATTCATATCTGAATTTCAGTATCTATAAATATTTAGTTTAGCTATTAAAATTAAAATATAAATCTTATTATTTCTTTAATATTGAAAGAGACATGCTGATTGCGTGTAATTTCGATTACTATAAAAAAATATTTTTTAAAATACGTGCTGGTTACTTTGGAGTTTTTTATTCGTATAAAATGCTAAAATGTTGATTTATATGCTTTACATTAAAAACTGTCTGAATATTGAATTTTATATAATTACAGAGTTGATAATAATTATAATTTGTTTCTTCCATACCTCCCTCAGATATGCCGACATTTAAACAACTACTAATAGTTGTGTAAAAATTAAAATCGCTAATTTCAAACTGGTGTTCTCATTTAAGACATTGAAATCAACAAAATTATGTTGATTATAATTAAATTATAATAATTAAATTAATTTAATTATAATTATATATTCACATAAGAATAAATTGTTTTTACGGCATTTACTTCTAGATGATTATCATAAAATTATTATGTAAGTCAGATGACTCAAAGTCATTTTGATGACTCACTTTTCATTTTATATTTTTTTTTGCTTTTTTAAATCTAAAGATGGCAACAGTAGCTGTTAAAAGACTGAAGTTTATTTATTTTTTGATGCTAACAATTTTTGTGTGCTCCTTTAAACAATATTATTGGGTCTTTTTATTTAAAAAAGACCCAATAAATTGTATTGCCATTTTGATATCGTAAGTCTGCTCCCTGTCATTGATGCTTGCTCCATCAATGTTCTCAATACGGATTATTTTATATCCCTTTTTCAAGTCAATATTTATAGGTTACCCTAGAATAGACCTTATATTCAGAGATCGAAACGTTACCACTTTGAGCACGTAACTGCGTCATACAGATGTATTTTTAATGTCAAATAGAACCATAATTTTCGTCAATAACATCAAACCCGCCAAAGACGATCTGAAGCCAGGGTGAAAGAGAGTAATGGGTGGTGTTGGTGTTTAATTCTAAATTCGGCTGATTGATCGACACTTTTTCGTAATCAGCACGAATTCAGTTTCATCAAGATGCCTGAGATTAAGAATTGTAACTATTTAATGCACTCATCATAAGTCTATTCCTTTTATACAATTTCCTATAACATAAAATTCGCTAATTGTTCATATCTGCTTAATGGCGAAATTACAAAATGTAGAAATTTTATCGATGCGTTAAACATATTTTGGTTCCAAAATATCAGATTATTTTGATCTAAATGTCATCAATTTGAGATTAATCATATGTGATAACCTTGATGTTCAAGGATATACGATCACTATTGGAAAAATATAACCATTTTCCATTTTAATTTTTGGTTTTAATTTTGGAGAAGTATCAGCAAAACTGGATAAAATTATATTTAACCACTTACTAGCTGCATAATAAAACCATTTTTCACAAACTGTGATTATAAACTTTTTTATTAACAAAAGTTTATGATAGAGTTTTTTATGATGAAATTTATCATAAATAATATATAAAATTATTTTCTAATTTTAATATTTCACTAGTAAAATCTAATTAAATGAAAAATAAATGATAATTGTAAATTATTGGGTGGAAAGGAGGCGAAAATTTAATTGAAAATAATTATATTTAAAATAAAGTTTTTGTTAAATTTTGTATTCAAATTTCAATTTTAAATTTTTAATTATAAGTTTAATTAAATAAAATGAATTAAATAAATTTTGTTATATAAAATCTTATATACAATTATTAAACGATTTATTTTTATTTTATTATTTTATTTATTATGTTTAATCTATAAATAATTTAATATATGTAGACTCAGTAACCTGATATGATTAATCAGTTCATTATCTGAAATAGATAAAACCCACGAAAAATATTGTATTTCAAATTCCTATGGCAGATATGTAGGGAAGAAAATGGGTAAAAATTTTAATAAAATAGAATTAATTTTTAGAAGATAATGTTTGGTATTTTATACATTTTTGTGCACGTCTAGAATGATCAAAAGAGGACTTGTAAAGCTCTCTGTAGATGGTAGCACAGTATTTGAGTATGCCAGAGAGATGGGAATAATTAAGGCAGTGCTAATTGTATGCCCTATTTGTGGATATGAACTGAAAAGTGAGAAATGCAAAACTCGGCTTGGCTTAGATATGAGAATATGATGCCAACTCCCCGGGTGTAGGAGGTCTGCATCTCCATCGGGCTACAGTATAGTTTTGACCGTTTAAAAATAAGTCAAGTTTTTGATTTTATGTAAAGCTATAGTGAAAACAAGTCAACAGCTAAAGCAGAGACAGATCAAAATTCATAAGGAAACTGCAGGTATTTACTAAGAGAGATTATTTTGTCAAAATCTAACGCCAACATTGATAAAATCGGAGGCAAAGAAGACGAGCTTAAAGTACATGAGATGTATATCTACTCACTTAAAAACAATCAAGTCAGAATTATTAAAAGGCAGAAATATTGGGTGATTGGAATGATTAGCCGATCATCAAAGCTGGTTCGGCTTTTACCACACAAATTCATTTGACGTAACGCAGTTATTGGTTTGGAGATATGTGGAAAGAATACAATGAATTGAGTGAAGAAGGACGTCAGCATTTTTCGGTCAACCATTGAATAGACGAAAAAACATAAAACAAAATAAAAACAAAATATTATTGGATTGAGGCGATCCAAGAATTCATACAAATACTGTAGAAAGACGATAAATCTAAAGAAAATGCTCAAAAACTGTCTTAAAATCAGCAATTTAGTTAAATCTATAGAGGGATTTGGAATACTAAACAATATGTAGGCTTTAATTATTCCAAATAAATATAATGAAATGATTAATTCAATAAAAATGTGTCCTAAAAGTAATAATTTTTATAAAACATTTGCCCCCTTTCCCTAATAGCTGCAAATTAACAAAAATAAAGTTTGCTGATATATAAATCCTATGCAAAAATTCAATATTTAAAAAGTAGATTAAATCAAGCTAACTGAGTTAATTAACTGAAAAATCTATTTCCAAATAAAAATATATTTGGAAATAAATATAAAATTATATTTATAATAGATTTATATATTATAAAAATATATAAATATATATATTTATATTTTTTTATATATAAATATATACTTTTACTAAATATTAAAACAAAAAAATTACATTCTCATATTGAATTTATTAATACCTTAAATTAATTTAGATTATATTTTATATATTAAAATAATATTAAATTTTATATATTCTAATTAGATTTGTAATATAATACTTTTATAATTTCTAATATTTCAAATTCGTGTATTGACTGTTAAATCTAGGATAAACATAAAAAAATTTATTTCAAAAGAAACATTATATCAAAATGTAAAACTTAACAGAAATAGAAAATAAAAGTAAAAAGTTTACATAAATTGTGGAAATGGTTCTGCTCTGGAAACTATTGTTAATGGTATTGATAAAATACAATTTTATACAAATGTCGTAGGACTGTGTTTCTTTACAACCTAAACAATAAAAAATTACATGTTTTAAAGCATTCCTGCTTTGAACATTGATTTTAAAATTAATTCAAAATTAAATTAATTTGCATTTTTGTATTGTTGATCGCACTAACATAAAAATTATTTAATTGATGAAGTTGATATGTAGCCATCATGTAGTATTTATCGTAAATATTTAGTGAAAAAATTAACTATGAATCAACAATTAAACAATTAATTAAATTAATTAAAATAATTAATTAACAATTAAAGTCAAACGAGTGAAAGATATTTATTATCATCGATAATAAATGTATGAAGTATGTAATCAGTATGTAAATACTGATTTCCTTGAAAATTCAAGTTTTATTCTCTACTCTATATGTCAAAGTATTGGATCAGTATTTAAATAATCCAATTCGATCACTATAAGCTGATAAACTTGGTTTCTCTACCGGTAAATTTAATAAACTTTGTCGATTATAAACATCTTTCAAGTCTGTTTGAAACATTTTACGATAAAAATAAATATAATAATTGTATTATTATATTATATTTATAATATATTATAATATATATTTATAATATTAATAATATATTTATATTGTATTTTCATCGATCAACATCGATCATATAAACACAATAAATAACTTGAACACAAAATTCAATAATAGCATAGATCAAGGAAGAAAAAAATCCTCTTCTATTTTCAAGTATCGTAATTCGCTAGGAAAAAGACAGAAAATTTTGTTCGATGTAAAAACCAATTCGACGTAATCAGTTCGATTACATCGAACTGATTGATCTACCGGCTAGAATTCCACTTTTCAGCATTTAAGAAACTAATAAAACGCAAAAATAAATTATTTTGAAATTAAAAAAGTATTTATCGTGATGAAACACGTTAGAATCAATTATTAGAATGACTTAAAATAGGAAATATCAGCAATCTCGCATCAATTTATTAGTCATTTAATAGTCAGCTATATCATCAATTTTAAAAGCAGACATTTTGTGCTAATTGTATTTTACATAAATTCCATTTACTAAATGAATCATGCGAATGTATTGAGGTAATGAAAGCTTTTTGGTAGTTTCGATTTATAAAGGTCATGTTTTTGCTTTAGCGTAACTAAAAGCTAATTTTAGTAGGAATTGTATTATTTCAATAAAAAATTTAATTCATTTAGTTCAAGTATTTCAAAAATATTAATATTAATTATAATATAATTAATATTAATATAATTATAATATTAATAATTAATATTAACAAATTATGGTTAAATTTACTGAAGAAGTTAACTTTCTACTAAATAAATAAGTTAACTTAGCATAAGTTTACTTATTTAACTATAAGTTAGCATAGCAGTACCTCCCGATGACCTCTAATTTTTATTCTGATACAACGTCTGTTATTTATTAGTCAATTCATAAGAATGATGTTTATTTTAAATTTCATTTTTTTAACTTGATTTAAATTATAAAAAATCTAAAAACAATTATTAATTTTATTATTTAATTATTAAATTTTGATTTAGCATTATTATGTTTTGTTTATTTTATAATTATATTAAATACGTAGACTCAGTTAGCTGATTTGACTAATACAACGTCTGTTATTTATTAGTCAATTCATAAAAATGAAGTTTATTTTAAATTTTAATTCTTTATTTTAACTTGATTTAAATTATAGAAAATCTAAAAACAATTATTTATTTTATTATTTAATTATTAAATTTTGATTTAGCATTATTATGTTTTGTTTATTTTATAATTATATTAAATACGTAGACTCAGTTAGCTGATTTGACTAATACAACGTCTGTTATTTATTAGTCAATTCATAAAAATGAAGTTTATTTTAAATTTTAATTCTTTATTTTAACTTGATTTAAATTATAGAAAATCTAAAAACAATTATTTATTTTATTATTTAATTATTAAATTTTGATTTAGCATTATTATGTTTTGTTTATTTTATAATTATATTAAATACGTAGACTCAGTTAGCTGATTTAATTTGTAAATTTGTTGTGCATCACGAACTGATGAAAATTATTATGGCAATGAATTAGAATCAGAAACAGTCAATTCATAAAAACAGTAAAAAAAGTATTGATAGCATAGCAGTTCGTCCTGATGACCTCTAATTCTTATTCTGATACATAGTTTGTTATTTATTAGTCAATTCATAAAAATTAACTTTTTAAATTTCAATTTTTTATTTTGACTTGATATAAATTATAAAAATCTAAAAACAATTATTAATTTTATTATTTAATTATTAAATTTTGATTTAGCATTATTATGTTTTGTTTATTTTATAATTATATTAAATACGTAGACTCAGTTAGCTGATTTAATTTATCATTATTTAGCTTTATTTATAAAATTCAAAAAAAATAAAATGAAGTTAAAAATTAAAATTAGTAGGAATTTTATTATTTCAATTAAAAATTTAATTCATTTTGTTCAATTATTTCAATAATATTAATAATATTAATTATTAATATAAGTTATGATTAAATTTAAAGAAGTTAACTTTACACTAATATATTTAGCTTTTTTATTTATTTATATATATTATTATTTTATTTATTTATAAAATTAAAATGAATATTTATTTTATTATTTATTTATTTATTTTATTTAGCTTTATTTATAAAATTAAAATGAATATTTATTTTATTATTTATTTATTTTATTTTTAGCTTCATTTATAGAATTAAAATAAAATTAAAATGAATATTTATTTTATTATTTATTTTATTTAGCTTTATTTATAAAATTAAAATAAAATTAAAATGAAGTTAAAAATTAAAATTATTAATCAAAATTCCAAGCTATTAAAATGATTTACCTTCATTGTGCTCATTGCAATCTGATCATAATTCGGACAAAAATGTTTATCCTATCACAAAAAATGATTATTAGGAAATAAAATTATTGATGTAATGAATTATTAGTGTAATTGATTATAATGCATAAAACAAATTAATATTATTAAATATTTAAAATAAGTTAATATTAATTTAATTAAACTTATCTTATGGCCTTTATTATATTTTATTCGTCTTCTCTTAATAATAATTTAATATTAATTTATTATTATTTTACTTCGTATTCTGTTATATTGTAAAAAATTATATAAAATAATTATATTTCGTCTTCTGTTATATTGAAAAAATATATATAAAATAAGATAAGATCGGATAGAGTACAAAAGAGTTTAATTATCAAACAAATGCTTTAATCGATTGAACATATTTATGATTTTAAAATATAAGATTTTTTAAAATAAACGCACATACACATACACTTCTTATGTGTCAGGGTGTATCTTTGCAGAGCGGTAGTGGACGAAATTATACCAATATATAAAAAAAGGTTAAAAGCTGACATAAGATAAATAAGATAAGATCGGATATAGTACTAAAGAGTTAAATACCGGTCCCACCGTGGGTATATGACCGTGGGTATATGACCGTGGGTATATGACCGTGGGTATATGACCGTGGGTATATGAACCTCGATCATATACCGTGGGTCACGGTATATGGAATTGAGTCTTTAATGAATGATATCGTAGCTGATTTCAAAATTACGAAATATATTTTCACAAAGAAATAATTTTTTTTTCACTTTTATAATAATTTAAATCAGTAGATCTGATTTATTTTTGATTTAGAATAATAAATTACCAAAGTTTATGTACGTTTGTGTATGTTTAGTATGAGAATTAATCCAATTCGTTAGTGGTTTATTTGTTTAAATTATGCATTACTACAATTTGCTTGCTAGTTTACAACTGCGAAACGAAAATGCTCATCAGCGTTTGATACTTTCGTCGAATATCGATTGTGTTCAGTTATTGAATATTATAAGTATTTAATTGGTAATTAACCCATTGATAATTATCCAAACTTAGTACGACATGGAAATAGCCAATTAATGGATAAGCTAAGTTAACTGAGTCTATCTATTTTGTAGATAAGAACAAGCTCTGATTAGCAGTAGTGTGCTTTGCTTGTCTTTGTCAATTAAAAGGTGCTGGCGCATTAGGTTAGTCATTCATAGGATGAAATTGATGCGAAAAAGGGAATGATACTATGCTTTCTTTCTAATCGCATGTTGTTTGATAAATCACATATTGGGCGGTTAAAAGGGACTGTAAACGCACGTTTATTGTTTTCTTTGGAGATATCTTGATTCGAATATACAGATTCTGGAGCGTCATTAGTTCTTTATTTGGATGCAGCGTAAATTACTTTTTGTACAAAAGATAGAGATAGATTTAAAATAATCCGAATGAGAGGAAGCTTATTTTCTTTCCTGTCATTAAGTCGGGCGAACTTGGTATTATGTACTTTTTCAGCACTAAGTTCGCAAAGAATTTAGGGAACTTGTATATTATCGTTTCCATACTGGGTCGATAACATTTAGCGTTCTTTAAGAATCATTCTCTATTGATTAAACAAGGTTCGAAGTTTCATAATCAAAAGCAGAACTTGGTGTTGTTTAAAGATATCGTACATGCTTTATTTAAAATATATGCTATGTATAGTTATCCTGATATAAGTTCATATTAATTAGTCAGGTTTATTCGAATCACCTAATGATCAACGTTGTTCAGTAAATTAAAATTTATTTATGAAAGTAAAAATAAATATTTTAATTTTAAGATTTCATATAATTCTGATTTTTATAAGGTAAAAATATGAATACCTAAATCTGAGTAAATTCAGCTTTAAATTTTAAATCCTCAATTTTTATGAATTGACTAATAAATAACAGCGATATATCAGAATAAAGATTCGAGTTCATCGGAAGAAACTGCTTTGTCATCTGGTTTCGAAGCTAATTCCTCGCTTCAATTAAAATTATTTTAAATTGTACTTATATGATATATATTTTACGATTTTTTGTTTGTTTTTATTTTTATAGTAACTTAATTTAAAATATGCATATATTGATTTTGAAGGAAACCAATTTAATAATATATTATGACATTTCTTAAAATTTCATTGTTAAATGTATAATATTTTATATTATATGGTATGCATGAATGCTAATGCAAAAATGTTTCTTGTAAATTTAAATGTCATCTTTATGATATAAATAAATAATAGCTTTAATTGATGTTAATTTAATGTTTATAGCTAGATATATACTTCGAATATATATATATATATATATATATATATATATATATATATATATATATATATATATATATATATATATATATATATATATATATATATATATATACTTGGAATAAGGCTACCAGGATAAATTTGTTCGCTTATTGAATAAAAATTATTAGAGTTAGATACACATATATCATCAACGTATCGAAACATCTATTTTATCTTTATATTATTTAGATTTATTTTTTACACAGTTATGAACAAATTTATATTCTATACAGCTTAAAAATAAGTCAGCTATAATTGGGCTACTATTACCTCCCATTGGCACACCTTTTATTTGTCTAAATATAAATGTCCATACTTTTGAATAATTTTGATTTATTAAAATACTTAAGGCTTCTATATCTTAATATAATTTAGATTAATTTTTTATTTTTTGTCATATTATGGCAATTCATGAAATTTTATTATTTAATGTATTATATTTTATAGTATATAGGTTTTGATACAATGTATCAAAACATATATTCGATATTTGTTATTATAACAAATTTATACTCTATAAAGTTTAAAATAAGTCAGCTGTTTTTGGGTTACTATTAAATAAGTTAGTTATTATAACATATAAATGTATATTAATCTCCCAATATTTTTTAAAATGTGCTTTAATTACTTTAAGTATTTTATTCATATAGACAGAAAGTGGTTTTAATGTACATTTAAACGCACTACATATGAACCTAGGCTTTATTGGATTTTTATGTAATTTTAAATTCCAATATAATATAGGTATAGTTTTATTATCTAATTCAACCTTTATACCCTTTTTATCCATTATAGAACAGTGACTTGTAATAATTGTTTCTAAACTCAACTCACTACGTTCATATGTTGGATTTACATTTAAATCATCAGAATTAACCTCTTTCATTAGTATATCATAATAAAGCTTTTTGCATATGAAGACAAAGTTATTACTAGCTTTATCAATAGTTGTTATTATATAATTATCCTTTAATTTAGTAAGTTCTTTATACATATCTTTATTAATTTTATCTTTTCTTTTATAATTGTTTGTTATTTTCATTTTATTTTTAATTTTATCAAATATATAATCTTTCCAAATTTTTATCTTAGATATATTCGAGCTTTCACTATTAATCAGCTTACTAAAGTAATCATTTAAATATTTATATAACGAACTGTAAATTTTATTTTTGTCGTTGTTGTTATTTAATCTATATTTATACCCTTTTGATAGCAGCTTTCTTAATTCACAATTTTCAATTAATTCTAGATTATGGGTACATATATGTTCATTTATTTTATCAAAACTAAGACTTTTACAATTGCATTCTGTTTCCATTTGTTTCTAATATTATCGTTACATATTGATTTTAATTCTTTATTATAATTACAAATTTTTCGTCCTAATGGTGGTAGGAGTTTATACCTTATTTTGGGAATATATTTACTTAAATCGGACCCTATTATTTCTTTACTTTTAGAATTATTTAAAAGTCCGGCTATATTTATGTTATCTATACATTTATTAATGAAGTTTATGGTTAATGTATATTTTCTATTGTTATTATTTACATTTATTGTATGATTATAGTATTTTGTATTACAATAGCTGTCTATTATACAACTTAGCCTATCATAGTCGTTAATTAATTTTTGATTTATTGAACAAATGATATCTTTAGAAAAACTTCTTATATTTACATAAAAATCTTTCAGCTTATTATCTCTTAAAAGTTGTTTTAATATTTCTAATCGTTCATTTATATACATATCTTTTTTAATATTTTTAACTCTATTTTTCCTATTCCTTTTATCACCATGACTTCTTGGTTTGCGTTTAACCGGATTATTATAATATAGTTGTTTATTATGTATATACTACTGTAAATTTATAGTACCACGTCATTCAATGCTAACGGGTACATGGAATTAAGCGTTTTAATCCAAAAATCTTCTCTTTCTAATAGTTTTTGATTTAATATTGATGTTTTCTTCGATAATATGTTCTAAAATAAATAATTTAAAATTATTTATAATTGAAATAAATTTCGACAAGTTTACTGAATACGATATGTGTTGCCTAAACCTAGTTTTAACATTTGATACGCTGTTCATAGACAAAGAACAGAATTTTGATATAATAAAGACATTGTGAAGTAGAAGGAGATCATAGGTTTTATATTCTAAATATATTGTGAATATAAATTTTGATTAGTGCTCGTAAATAAAGTCAAAATTCCGGTTATAGAAAGAATGAATTCACAATTCCGGATATAGGAAGAATGAATTCACAATTCCGGTTAGTGTTAATTCACAATTCCGGTTAGTGTTAATTCACAATTTCGGTCAAAATTTAGAAGGAATAAAATTATCTTTTATAATTTGACTCGTATCAATTATTTCTTACGCATATAAACTTGATATTACATTGTATTACCAATTGTTATGAATTAAAAAATGCTATCTGGATAATTGATGTTAGAACCTGATGGTTTTAAATATCGTAGCATCCATTGTCGCGATTATAGTATGCATGTGTTAGCTAATGAGATAATTTTATAACAGATTTGGACAAAAAGTCAAAGAAATAATATTGCCATCACATTGCTACTAACATCCATTACTATTGCATTATTCCTATTAGATATTAAACATAACAGCCTCTTAAAAATAATATTTTTATCCTCCAGCCTATTCGAAAAATCTATAGTAGATGTTGAATCATGACTCAATCATCTCCATGTACAAAAAAGCGCTTGCTAGTAATTCTCTCTGGTCTTTAAGTTTACTTGAGAATTCATAGCAGTATGAATTGTGCTACTGCTGTACAGCATAGGATTTTACCAAAAATATGGCATTGATGCTTGTCAGTTCTACTCAATTCATTGTATTCAAAATGGATTTAATATATAATATGTCTTGCAGCATCCATTTGATGATAAGCACCACATAAATATATGCCGTGTTTTAACATATCATTTAACAGGCGCATGTAGCTTACAATTTTAGCTAATAAGTTTATTTTATAAACTAAAATCTGGTTTATTTTATAAACCAATATTAATGTGTTAAAAAATTAATTAAGCTTATATTCGAAAAGTAAATTATAATTATTTAAATATTAACGTAGCGATTTAAATATAGAAACAATTATCACAAGTCATTGTTCTATAATGGATAAAAAGGGTATAAAAATTGAATCAGATAATAAAACTATACCTATATTATATTGGAATCCAAAATTACATAAAAATCTAATAAAACCTAGGTTCATATCTAGTGCTTTAAAACCTCTCATAGTTTATATGAATAAAATACTTAAAGTAATTAAAGCACACTTCAAAAAATATTGTAGGATAATCGAAATTAATACTGGTATAAAACACTATTTCAGTATTAATTCTACAAAAGAATTTTTAGAACAGACAAAAGGAATAAATTTTCAAAATATAAATACATACGATTTTAGTACGCTTTATAAAATCTTGATTTAGTAGATATTAAAGAAGCGTTAGTAAAATTAATTAATCTGATATTCGGACAAAGATATAGGTATATACGTTATAAAAACTATAACGCATATCTAACAAAAATTAAACCATCAAGTAAACCTAAATATATGGATAAAATTGAATTAATAGAATCCTTAAAGATAGATATGCGAACAATCTTAGCCTTAAAGTTTGATATGCATTATAGTTATCTATATTTAGACAAATAAAAGGTGTGCCAATGGGATGTAATAGTAGTCCAATTATAGCTGACTTATTTTTAAGCTTTATAGAATATGAATTTGTTCATAACTGTTTAAAAAATAAATCTAAACTATATAAGTATATGAAATATACGTTTCGATACATTGATGATATATGTGTATTTAATTCTAATAATTTTTATTCAATTAGTGAACAAATTTATCCGGGCAGCCTTATTCTTAATTAAACTAATATCAATGATAATATCTAGATATAAACATTAAATTAACATCAATTTAAATTATTATCAATTTATATCGTAAAGCTGACAATAAACGTATTTTTGCATTGTATTTTTTGTTTTATTGAATTATTATATAAATTAAACCATTTTAAGTAACAAAGGAATTTTATTTTATTTTGATCAAGTCGACAGCAGTCAATGACACTGTCATTTCCGTTAGACAATGCGACCCATATAAAATTACAAGTATATTGGCCTTTTTATCATCGATTATCTTAGGTGGTTGAGCACAGATCTCTAGTTATTAATTCATCAATAATTATTTATTTAATAATAAATAAATGTTGTATAAATATATAATTAGCGTACTTGAATCATACAACTTTGAAGTCTTCAAAAATGTAAAATTTTATACCTTATAACGACTTTTTGTGAGAAGTTATAACCGACTAGGTTATGACGTCATTACTTTTTTGTTAAATATAAAAGTTATTTTTCTAATACTAAAATAAGTTCCTCTAACCTAATATTTTTAAAGAAGATGCGATCTCTAACATAGTATAAAATGTGATAAAGATTTTACAGAAAGCTTGGAAATGACAAACCGATAAGACCTTAGATGTGTATGTAAATAAAGTTAGATTATTTTAATTTACATTTAAATTAGACACGTTCATTTCCGTTAAGCACTGCAACCGATATAAGATGTCATTTGCTGCACCAAAGGTAATCTATCAACTACTAGATATTGTAGAGCTCCGCAAATTAATTTTACAAGGCTAATCAAATCGTTCTGACGTGGCTAAGCACAGATCGCGCTTGGATAGCCCTAGCCGTGCACGTACATGATATCCGCAATTGTAAAATTTTTATTTTTACAACACAATTACAAATAGCAAGCGTTCATTTGTTTTACTAAATGAACTCCTATTGAAGTATACAACACTCTAAAGCACCTTCTGAATTATTTCATATACAGTTCCGGTTTACTGATTAAATCTAGCAAATTAATTTAGAATGGCGCAATCCCCTAAAATATCGTGGTTTATTTAAAGTATGACGACTTGTACATACGTTTTATCCGACGCAATTAAGAACAATAATTTGTAGCTATAATCCTACATTATCTGTAATGATGTGGGTCTTTATTGACTGGTTGTTTAGTTTCTACTTTTAAAATTATAACATCATGTTACTGTGCTTAGGCTTGATTTACCAAATATCTTACCTGATTCATGATATATTTATTAGTTTTATCTAACTGATTAATATACAGTGTCTTGAAGCCTTAAACAATATTATTTAAATATAACTTAATTTAATTATTCGCCTTATTACAACTTCAAACAATGAATTGTCATCCGAAAGAATGAACGACTTCAGTTACTATTCGATGGTTGCTTTACATACCTTATCAGCAAATGGAATTGGAGATTGATTGTATTTACATTGCGATCGATAATCGAAAGCATTAGAAAAGCTACCGATATCACCAACTGGACAAACAAGGCCAGCTGATCGTATATCGGATGATGTTTTTGGCTTTCGATAGGAAAAGAATTTCTTCTGTAGCTAAAATTAAAATTTTATTTTCAAAAAAATACATTAAAATTAGAGATTTAATGTATGATTACCTTTACTTTAGCGTGAACATCTAATGGGAAGTAATGGTGAGAATGCATTAGCTCCATCTTCTTACGATATACTTCTTGTCCCACAAGATTAATAAAATGATTACTTAAATGACGTCTGAGCAAAGTTTTCAAATTAGGAATTGCCAATATATCCGCCAAGCATTCCGAATCGAAACGAGGTTCTAATATCTTTAAAAGCACAAAAATAATACCAATCGTCATAAAACGTTGCAATTAACAAATGATTCGTGTATCAATTAATTAATTGATACACGAATTAATTAATATAATTAATTATTTACAAATATACCTAACAATTAACAAAGTAGTCAGTGAAAAGCGTGATTACGCAATAAATATATAAATTTACATATTTCACACATAACATTAACATATTACATAATATTATGAGCAAACATGGATAATGTCATTTATGGAAACCTTCAAGACGAATAAAAATAAACTAGAATTTATCAGCAAGAACTAAATGCATTTTGGTAATTTGAAGTCTATTACGATATTGTAGATCATGGACAGAGAAACCGCGTTAAGTAGAAAGACACTAATTGAGAAGTAAATTTTACAAGAACACATAATTATGTTAATTATCACGAGATTGTAATATTTTATATTATTGAAAATAGTAAATATACTATAAAATATAACAAGTGCACAAAACTCGGTTTGCTAATTTCAGAATGACGAAATTTCGCTCCACTTTAAATTTTTTTTAGTCTTCTAATATCAGTAAATTTATAAAAAAATAAAGTAAATTAATTATCAAGTAAATCATAAATTATCTTGTGTGCAGACCAATCACTAGCGGGGCAGTGATATCACCTTAATCATTGACGATGAGCATTTGCTAAACTATGGATTCACTCTACATACAATTATCAAGATGTGGTATAGACTGCTACCCGTATTATCACACTATAATGCTTTAACTTTGTAATCCATTACTAACAGCACTAGGGTCCAAAACATTGTCAGCACATGTATCATTGTTATATCTAGAGTGTAAAGAATTAACCATCCATATTGTAAAAAATCATCATCTATTTAACTTAAATTCCAAAAATGCTAACAAATACAAAGTATCCGGAACCTTTCAACAGAGTTAAATATAGTCTTATAATTTTAAGAATTATAAATGTAAATTATATTATTTATATTATAAATTATATAATTTATTATAATTATAAATTATATAATTTATTATAATTATAATTAATCAGCATTTATAATTATATAAATGCTGAATTTTATATATGCATAGTATATATTGCTGGACTTTCTATTTATATGTAGAGTATATATTGCTGGACTCTCTCTATTTATGTAAATCTTGACTTTATATATGCAGAGTATATACATAGCTGGATTCTATATGTTGAGTATTATATATACGTTGATCTGGTATTAACAAGTACACGTCTAGCTGTCGCTTTACGCGCAACATAACTTTTTTAAAACCTCCTCCTCTGTTTGCATAAGCTTTTACTAAGTAGTCTGTGAATCTTTCCCATCCTTTGTACTTGTGGGAATTCGGCATGTTTCTTCTTACGGATAAACAAGCGTTCAACAATAGGACACTTGCACATGACATATAAACACGATATTTAGTCTAAATTTATTTTTATGTAATATTTGAAATTTGAAGATATAAAGCAAAACGAAAAGTTATATTTTGGTCGACAAATATTTGCACTAGGATGACTTTGTTTTCACTGAATGGCTTTCGAATACACATTAACATACAAATGTAACATTAATAATGTACCATTTAATATACAATTGATATCGTAGAAAGCGTCGAATTAAGTGAGTCACCAATCAATTTGACATTGGTCATTCTCGCGAGTAACTTCGTTCAAAAATTTTAATCGATAAGTTACGAACGAATTTAAGTAGCGAAACCTAATGAATTTAAACCTGAATTATGAATATAATTTGTGCATGTGTGTTAGTGACTGATGCAAATTGTCGACGTGATAAAAGAAACAATTTGTATGAATGATTGATCATCTCAACGGTAGTGCTTATATAAAGAACATAAGAATCGAGCTACTACGTCAATTCCATTTCTCCTAAACACGATGCATTGAATTTTCTTTCTAGATAAATGAAAGTGACATGGTTGATTTAACTCATGAGTTTGACATAAATCGGACCATATATTTTAAATTAATATTGATACAGTTAGCTGCAATGAAAACTTGGCATTGACGAATTAGTTGACATATTGTTTTTGAATACAGATTACTTTTTATCATGTATTTACATCCATCGTTGAAGTTTCTTTCGATACGAATGTGATTCTTAACTAGTATAATGTTGTTGTTGAAATTATTAATAAATTCATAAACCAAATTATAGTTTCTATAATATAGTTTCGTATCTAAATCTTTGAACACCGAGGGCATGTTTACAATGGAATGACTGGAATCTAAAAATCCATTTATGTTCTTTGGTGACATTGTGAATATCTCTATAGCCACTTTGAAATAGTAAATGTCACTCTGTGACAGCCATTTTTGACAACGAAGATGTCAAATAACTTTAGTTGACAACAAAGTGTCAAGCAAGAAAAACGACTTTAAAGCTGTAAACTTTAAAAGACTACAAAGTTGTATTTCTCTTACAGCAAAGTTGTTACAGAAATCTTCTAAGGATTAATTTTCCATTGCTTTTATTGACCGCAAAGTAAAAAGAATTGAAAGTCTATTTTGACACGACTGCAATACTTAAATACTTAAAATATAAAAATTTCGAAAATCGCTCTCTCACAAGTTTATTATTAAATTTCGTTTATGTTCTTTTCCTCCCTTAAGTTGTAGAATTAATCATGCATCTTTTTTTATTTACTTCACGTTCAATTTCGCGAATCTGTTTTATTTAAACTTGTTTTGTTTCGTGAGTAAGACTGAAATTCAAGTTGCATATGAACTTGAATGAAATGAATTAAGATGAATGTAAGATAATAAATACATTAACATTTTCAGTATTGATAAATATTAAATTAATTTATTTTGTTTCGTGAGTAAGACTGTAACGACTGCAGTTTTAACGAACATCAGAATTAATGTTCTTCTTAGACAAGAAATCGTGAAAAATCTGCTTAAATATCATAAACACATCATGTACATATAACCGCTGGTTTGACAATCAACCATAGTTGGTTTCCTATTAATTGATCATGTATTAATAAGACCAAGTATACAAGTAATATTTTGAGCTCATTTGATTTGCAATATCAAGACAATCTTTAATAAAATATTAAAAATTTAATATAATTATATAAAATATAATTATATAATTAATATAAAATATTTAATGCTAAATATTAAATTAATTTGCTAATTCATTTATCTCGCAAATGCGAGATAATTAAATGATTAATTTAATCGGAATGATACATGCTGGGTTGAAATATTTGTGACTGGTTTTAGGGCCAAACCCAGCAAAAAAAACGTTTAAAACGTTTAAGATTTTGTTATGAATATTTCTTCCATAAATTATGAATGGGTTTGGCCCTAAACCAATTCATAAATAATTAATGTTATAGAAATTACTTCAGCTGCTAGATCTTGCCAGCTGAAGTAATAACAATTTTTGCCTGTAAATGTGAGTGTTTGGTAATAAGGCATACGCAAATGAATTGACATTTCTATTTGGCTTGTGTCTATACAGCTTAATTCTCTTTTAAGCCACAATTATCAAACAAAAAACAACGCGAACGTTTAAATCTAATTTTAAAATTTACCTTGTTTTGCCCAACTTTGTAAATATCCGTGATTTGGAATTTAATAAAATATTAAAAATTTAATATAATTATATAAAATATAATTATATAATTAATATAAAATATTTAATGCTAAATATTAAATTAATTTGCTAATTCATTTATCTCGCAAATGCGAGATAATTAAATGATTAATTTAATCGGAATGATACATGCTGGGTTGAAATATAGTTGGTTTCCTATTAATTGATCATGTATATATTAATAAGACCAATTATTCAAGGTGATTCCATGGCTACTTTATCAACCTGATAAAGTATCCATGATAAAGTAGCTATTTCGAGCTCATTTGATTTGCAATATCAAGACAATCTTTAATAAAATATTAAGTTTTGGATAATTTCACTTTTGTTTTGTTGACTACTTTGGACAGTTAATATATAACTTGTGTTAGCAGTTTTTATTTGTTATTGGACAACGGATACGTGAACTATAACTAGATGAGCATAAATAAGTGAATTAAAGTGTTATGTAGAAAGTTTAGAAACTAAATTTAGTTTAATAAGCTAAATCGACGTTGTCTCAATAGAGTTAAATTACAAATGACAAGGCAACGCAACAGCAAGTGACGCGGTTCGTGAAAATGCATTCTCTGAGTCTCACCACCAGGATCCACATCAAAACTTGGAGTAATTTACGTATCAAAATATGAAGCTTAGGATACTTACTTGGATGCATTCGTATAATTAAAAAATTCCTCTATTGGATGCTAATTTAATTCCAGATTCAATTGTATGATAAAATATGAAAATGTAATATTACATTTTAATATAACATTCTATAACATTTTACATTCTATATACAATACTTATATTAAATATAATAATTACAAGCACAAATATACTATAATATATTGTAGATTGTAGTATATATTGTATACTATATATAGTATATTATACTATAAAATATTATATTCAATGTAATTTTATATGTTATATTATAATATCAATAGTATATCATTATAATAATTTACAGAAACTAAATCTTTCATTACTTCATTTAAATTACATAAAAGTGTAAACAACTTAAATTTTTTTAATTCTAGCAAATTACCTTTGATTCACTGCTCATTGAAACTAGAATATTTTTATGATTGCATAATATTTTTCTGTGTTTGGCATTTGTAAAATTTTTATTTTACAAATGATTTTTATTTTACATGTATTTTCTTATATCGAAAGGTTAAGTGGCTAATCATTACATTTACATAATTATATTTAATATTAAGGATACTACTATAATATATTATAATAATATATAAAGTATATATTATTATATTAATATGATATTATTACGATATTAATGGTGAATATTAGTATTAATATGATATTAATTAGTATTGATTATTTATTATTATATTGTATAATGACTATTAGTATACTATTACGATATTAATATTGAATATTAATATGATAATATTAATTGGTAATTAATTAATGATGATATTATTACTAAAATGTATATAATGATTGCAAGTTATAACCTACAATAAGTGCTCCATGTACACCGGATCCTCGTAAATTAGGAGCGTATTCGGAAAGATCTATATCTCTTAGCCACTCCATAACCCGATGATTTGTCCACAGCATAACGTGTTCCTTAAACAAACCATATTTAACTAATATATTCAGCCTTGCATTGTTTAAAAAAATGTGTTGACGTTTTCAGTTTTCTTGAATTAGAAATTATTTTAAGCAATTAGAATACTCTAATTATAGGGCATTTATGTTACAAACCTTATCATTTTCAACTGGTCGTCTTCGAAGACATCGAGGATGAAAACCGTATATCCGTAATATTTGAATGGCTCTTTTGATGCTCAGGTGATGCAGCTCGTTAGAAACGCATAATTGTAAAAGGTCATCCTATCCGGAAAAATTAAAGTACGCGTAACATCATGCAAATGCGTATGATTTATAAAATATTAAACTACAAGTATATATTTCCTTAAAATATCTGTTCTGTGATATGTTTTAAATATCTGGCTTATTGTATACTTTAAATATCCGGCCAATAAGATACTTTAAATATCTGGCATATTAGATACTTTAAAAATCTAGTCTATGGGATGCTTTAAATATATGGCCTATTGGATACTTTAAATATATGGTGAATATTTGAATATTAATATTAATATTAATATTTGAATATTAATATTAATAAATATTAATAATATTAATATTTGAATATTATCCCACTTAAATTTGTCGCTATAGGATACATATAAAAAATTATATTTTAATGATATGTTCAATATATTCTTTAAATATTATGTAATTTATGCTACCTACCACGGTCATGTGATGCAGCATACGACCGTCGATCTTTGCTTCATGAAATTGATCTTTATATTGAGGCAATCCGATATCGTCCAGCCATCCTTAAATTAAATAGCAAATATATAATCGTGGTCTACAAAATAATCTTATTTTCTATTAATTTTCGTAAATACAAATGTCTTTTAAATTAAGAAGATAATGATTATAGTGCTTTCTGTAATTATAAAATTTCTTTAACTCGAAACTCGAAATATTTGTAAACAAACCAGTGGCATATTTGTAAACAAACCAGTAGAATTATTTGTGTTTCTTTACAAATCATTTAAGCCAGACGCGGAGGAACAACGATAACATTACCAAGTACCATTCCGTAATGGCAATGAATTATCAGTGCCAGATCCCAAAACAGACACGAGTCATATGTATAAGGTAGCAGAACAACTCTAGTAACCTCATAGAGTGCTAAAACAGAACTACTGCTACACCAAATAGAATCATTAGCAAAAGCACTGGCAGATGCCAGCGCATGTCTTATTTATTTGACAATCTTATTTGCCAGTCCTCCTCTGCATCCAGTAGTGGAATGGATATGATGCTGATGAGTCATTGTGATGACGAAACGGTACTTGCTACGTCTTCGATAAATTGTCTTACTTTATTTTGCTCTATAGCTAAGTTATCTTACCTACTGCCTGTTTAATGTATAAATTCGTTAATATTCCGAAGCATTTATAGATATTATAAATAGTAAAACTAGCATTTATAACTATTATAATTATATATCAGTACCAGATCTGTCATTGTGATGACGAAATGGTTCTTGTTACTGTTATCGTTGTTCTTCCGCGTCTGACTTAAATTATTAGTACCGTAATTCACGCGGAATGGTCTCACTCTCTTGAGAAAATTCATAAAAATAAGTTCGCTGATACAAATGAGACATGCGCTGGCATCAACCAGTGATTTTGCTAATGATCATATTTGATAAAGCAGTTGTAATAATAATAAAGACTTTATTAATAATCAAACAACATGCAAGTCGGTCAAGTCAGTTAGTACAAAGTCAAAATCAAAAAACAGTCAACATCTTCGTAACCTTGTCAACTTCTTTATTCCCAGTAATTATGGCCTCAAATACACAGGGATCTGAGCCCTCCAACCAATCCAACACGCCGCTTTCCGACTGAACGGCCCGGGATCTTTCACCTCCCGAAGAGACCAGTCGGCGCGGACTATGTTGGGTAAGCGAGAGATGAGGAGCTTAAGAAACTTTAGTCTTTGCTCTGGGGGACGTCCTCTAGAGAAGAAGACTAATCCCGAGATAGCCCAGGTGACCCAGAGGCGCACCTGAGTTTTCCCCTTCAACGACAGATGCTGGGCCCGTTTCAGAGCTCAACTAGCTCTCTTCAGGCCACGTTTAAGTCTATCCAGGTCAGCTTTCGCCGACCAGTTCACCGAAATGGTGAACCCCAGGTATTTTACTCGACTTGTGAAGGTAGGGAATGGATCAGAGGCAAATAAGGAAGCTAGAGCAGAGAGTGCTAGTCTCTTAAGCTTTTTCTTCGTCGCAGGGGAGCCATGAAAGACTCGTGGCTCCCAAATCGCAGGGGAACCACCTGCGATTTGGAGGAGTTTAGAGTAAGATTGGACCTGGGTAACTGGTCTTTTAATCTTAAAAAGAAACGGCTGATGTTAGAGACTACGTCCTTACACCTGCGTCCAGAGAACAGGGCTGTGGTGTCATCAGCGTACACCACTAGACGTTGATCACGCTGTTTAAATATTTTGAAGAGATTTATGGAGGCAGCAAGATACAAGATAGGAGAAAGAGGGGAACCTTGAGGCACACCCGTAATAGGGTAGAACTGACGCGCATCAGGGTCGTCTTCGTAATAAAATCGCTTGGTGTACAACAGTACCTCCACCCTGTTAACAATTCTCGCTGGCAACCCGAGGGACCTGAGAGAAGAGATAACAAAAAGTATGGAGATGCGGTCAAATGCAGCAGAAAAGTCAAGGAAAACAGCCACAGCAAGTTGATGGCTATTCTCCCGACAGAACTGATGCACTTCACTTACTGCTGAATGGACCAAGCGACCTTTGACGAACCCATGGAAACCAGGTGGGATTAAGTTACGCCTACTTAAATGATCGCGGATTCTACGCGCAAGCGCTTTTTCGTAGATCGATACGAGGGAATTCTGAATCGAAATGGGCCGCAGGTCTTTAGGACATGAGACCGGATATTTTTTAGGAATAAAAATTCTACGGCTAACGTTGTTGCCGGCCACATCGGATGGGGTGGCTAATAGGATTGTGATGGCCACCTCCCTTCTTTGATCAGCTGTCAAAAGCTGACAGACACGAGAAGAGAGTGGAGCGACGGTTTTGGAGGTGCCCGGAAGAGGCCCCCAGGCATTGAGTATATCTGGAACAGAAATATCTCTACTCCTGAAGTCTCCCCAAGGCGGGATTGGTTGCGGTGATTGAGTGGCTCCATAGTTGTGTAGGGATAATGACTCCTCCAAAACTCTATCAAGACCAATACTTCCGATCCACCCAGATGCTCTATCCTTCCAACAAACAAACTTCTCTTTCTTGAATATCTTCCAGAAGGAAGACTGAGAAGGGTTAAGACGAGCAATGCTCGACTTATCCTTACTTAGCTGGAACTAGTATCTGGTACGCCAGTATTCTTTCGAGAGCGTCTGTTTGGCAGAAGAAGAGAGGTCAGGGAGATGCAGCAGTTTGGCCATGACCCTGAGTTTTGTCGAAGTGGGACTGAAAATGCGACCTTTATAGGTAGTCGATAATAACGCGGTGGCTTGCGAAGAGAGATAGGAATTAAATTTGGTTAAACTCTCATTGCCAATTCGGGGGAAGCGTTGGATAGCTGCTTGGAAGAAATCCACTCTGATGGGATCGAAGTAGAATCTTCTACGAAGCAGAGAATCCTCTTCAATCCGCCAATGAATCAGATCATGAGAGGTGGACAGATGTTGCCGCGATTGATCCGTGCAGAAGGGTTTAAGCAACCACTTCTCATGGAGCAATAATAAGTCGAGGAGTGAATTCGTTGATGTGCAATGAAAGAAGGGTGACGGTGGTTTATGAATAAGATAACCGTTCATGGCTCTGCGGAGTGCTGCATTAATCCAACGACCAGTTCTGTCGTTGAAATCACCTAGTACCATGTCATAGCCGCCATCAATTATCCCATCCAGGAGATCACGGTTCTTGTGAATCTCTCCTGGACGAATATAGACGTTGGCTAGACTGAGGCGTTTACCGTTCTTGACGAGTGTTATAACTAAACAAGACAGGGCAGGACACGAGTAGTTCAAAATGAGGGAGGATCTTAAGGAGCATTTAACTAAGGTCAAGAGTCCTTGAGAAGAAGAGGAGTGAGGAGGGGTTATATACGGAGTATAGTGGGTATAAATGTGCTTAGGGATAAATCGAGTAATGTCCTGGGGGAGACGGATAGACCGCGTCTCCTGAAGGACTATAACATCCGCGTCTCTACCAGATAGAAGCCTAAGGGCAGAAGCACCTCCCGAATTCCACTGAAGAATATTCAGTGAAAAAGGCTCGGGCTTACTCACCATTGTGATAGATTAGTTGGAACGGGAGAAGCCAACCTAGACAGAGCCAGGAGTGGGAGGGTTGCCCTTCCCACCACTAGCTCTATCACGGGTTAATCCTCCCTGGGCAATATCTTCATCTCCCAGGCCATAAAGGAGCATCCCTATCTTAATAGGGGGACGGTCCGGGCGGAAGCGCCCCTCTTCTTGGATTTCGGAATATCGGCAGCTGCCGGAATCGAAGGAGCTGCAAGGAACGATCCCAGCAGGGGTGCCATCATTTGCTGAATTTGAGAGAGAATTGTTTTCTTAGTAGTATCTAAGAGATAAAGAATATCTTTATTGGACATTCTGTCAATAGTATTTGAATCAGAAGTAACTTTGGAAAAAGTCTTGTTTGATGGTGAAGCGGAAATGTGTCGGTTCCTATATTCTTTGAATAAGCGACAACGACGGGACCACGCAGGGTGGTCTCCGCCACAATTGTTGCAATGAGGATTAACGACACATCTGTCATCACTCAACAGGGAGGAACACATAGTATTCGAGCACACCCCACATCTTTTTTCTTCCTTGCAAGTGGAGGCCCAATGCCCCCACTTATGGCAACAGTTACAATGCGGAAATGTCCAGTTATTGGATTCAATCAACGTAAATCGAATATTGTAACCCATAAAAGGGTTTAAGGAATTTGAACATAGAATATGACCATTATCAAGGTCGCACGTGGCAAAAGCCACAGGTAGAGCCTCACCCGATTTGGAACGTAGAGGTCTGACAGAGGATAATTTGAAAATCTTCTTAAGCTGTTCCAAATCAGCAGATTCCAAAAATGAGGGAAAGTTGTTCATTTTTAGTGCTGCCTGAATTGGCTTGAGATCTAGAGTCCCTAATTGGGACAAAAAATTTTCAAAGTATTTCTGGTATGCCCTCATCAGGTCGTGAGTGGCGAATGAGACTCTTATAGAATTAGTTAGAATTTTTAAATTGTTAAATACTACCCTCCCAGGGTAGTCAAGCACAAAGTTTCTCAAAAATATATTGAATAAATGATGTTTTTCCACTGGCTTGCTCGAAGTAATAAATGCCAGATTATATAGCTTTTGTATAGTGGGAAGTTCCCCTTTTTCAGAGTTAACAACAATCGAAAAGTCACTTACTTGCTCAGTTGAACCAGAATTAACTATTGAAAGTACCTTGACTTCCTTGTTGCAATCCGGAGTAGGTCCGTTGTTCCCCGGGAACGTTTGAGTGTCTTGCAAAGTTGTGTCCAGGTCGGAAAACTTCTTTTGGTCTTTAATCATTGAAAATCCTGAGCTTTTTTGTATGTTTATCGAAAGCTGTTGTGATGTTGTACCACTCTATTATGTTACTAGAGTTGTTCTGTACCGCTTAGCATGACTCGTGTCTATGCCGTCTGCCAGTCTTCCTCTACATCCAGTAGTGGGAGGGATCTGGTACTGATGAGTCATTGTGATGACGAAATGGTACTTGGTAATGCTATCGTTGTTCTTCCGCATCTGGCTTAAATGATTGGCAGCGTAATTCACAACACATATTTAACATTATTATAATGTATTTAATATATAATATATTATATATTAAATTTTTTATATTTTTTTATTTTATAATATAATGTTTCAAACATAAATTATTGAATTAAATTATTCATAAATTTTATAATGTTTTAATTATATATATATTCCGTATGCTTCTGAAGAATTACCGATACCATTTCAATTAACATAATTTAAAAAACTATCAATGCGATTAATTTATTATATTTGATATTTACACGAACTTGCCAATTTCTTATGCAAACCTAATTTTGTAAATTAAAAATGTCAATTATTAAAAATGCTATTAACACAATTATTTACTTACGCTGAACCCAAAATAAGTCTAATTTCCGGATGTTTTCGTTTTCTTGAACTGTACCGCAGAGACTCTGCAAGCACAGCTTTAGCTTTTTTCTATGCAATGGATTCTTCATTCCCAATTCCTGCAATAAATATTCAAAATTTAAAAATTTTATTTAATACAAATTTTTGAAAGTTAAACAATATATCTATTCGTTCCTTTTCAGGAATGAAGAAATTAAAAAACAAAGCAATCAAGTTGAATATTCCGATAACACAATCTTTAGCACGAATATTTGAATGTAAAATCCTCTGATAAAGAGAAATTAATCGATTTCATCGTCCGAGTAAAACAACAAAGGATTCTTAAACTGTGAAGAAAATTGTAGTTAAAGAATAAACCGTTCCATTTCAACCGATTTAAACCAACAACTTATAACACCAAATCCATTAATGTGATATATTAAATCTTTCAAACATTATTTTCGAATTCTCTCGATAATTCAGATCCAAATTACAATTTTAATGCTTTATACTACAACAATTTGTGGCAATAATATCGGTCAAAAATAACATAAAATACAGTTTATAAATTACACTAATCCAATAAAATCTTCTATACACAAAGTTGATCTTACTCTGCAATAATTATGTATTCAGATATAATCCAAATATATACCAGCATTTCAGTTACAAAATTTTCAACAGAAACAGTAACTTGACCGAAACACGAAATGTATGCGTGACCTCACTGATTGTGAGATCCACCCACGCTTATTGTAATGTATTGTGATGCTGATATGATTGAAAGAACCACACGAGGATAATATAAACCAACCAATAAAGTAATACGGCTCGTGTAAGCAATGAAAAAACAGCTCACGGTTTACTCACCGGTCAGCATTTCGTATAAGAACAAAAACAAAAAATTCAGTGTATGGTGGATTCGAATTGCGAATAATATTTACCTTCCACACCAACTATAGAACACACAAATTGTGTAATTTGGATATAAGCCAAATATAAACCAGCATTTCGGCGACATGAAGTTCATCAGAAGCAGTAACAGGACCGAAACAAGAAATGTAGGCGTGGGCTCACTGCTGATGAGGTCCACTTACGCTGACTGTAGTGTACAGTGATGCTGATAGGATTTAAAGAACCACACGAGGATATATATGATTAGTAAACTAGTAAAGTACATAACAAACTAGACGTTTCGCTTTATTGCTTTATCAATCTAAAACATTAAAAATAAAAATAGCGTTCTTCAAAATTGTACAAAAAAAGCAACTATTCAGAGCGAGGCAACGAAAATTATGAATATATGTAGCGAGCCCGATATACGCGAGAGTCAGATCAAAAGCCTTAAAAACATTTAAAAAAACCGAGGCTTCGTTAAACATGAAATTTTGAGCCGAAACCAAAGAGCCAGACAACAAAATCACTTATCAATATTTAAAAAAAAACAATTATGTAAAACAACTGAAAGTAACAAATGAAAATAAAAATTTAATTAGTGTAATTATGCCTTACCACCCCCACGTTAAGTGGGGGTGGTAAGGCACCCACTCAGTGGGTAAGGCACCCATTTTTTCTTTACACATAAATGTATAAAGAAAAATGGGCACAATTGCAAAGCTGAAAATTTGACGTTACCGGATATCCAGTGGATCTATCTATCTGTCGACCACTTTTAATAGTCTACGGATAATAAATGATAAAAGGTATTCGAATTTGACCAAAAATATCAATCAATGTAAAAGATGTGTAAGAAAAAGATGTAAATGTTGCGCTCAATTAACAGAAAGTAATCAATTTAGAAGTATCATAACAGGTCTCAATTATAACGTTATAGGTGAAGTTAATTGCAGCACCAAAGACATTATATATTTAGCAAATTACCAACACTGTGACTTCAATATGTTAGAGAAACTAGACGTAGCTTGAGTGAACGTTTAAATAACCGCCGTGCAGATATTAAAAACAAAGCAATAACACAGGACGCCATAGTAGAACAAAACACTCGCTAACCATCGATTGCTTTAACTATATAGTTACCAAAAATACCGGCAATGATAAGATGAGAAAATTTATGAAACAAAAATTGATCGGCCAACTAATGTGCGACTCACCAAATGAAATAAATAAAAACCTCATGTTTTCAAATGGCCAGACATAAACTGAGTGTAGTGTTTTTCTTATTGTCTCTGTTTCTGATTTTTATTGTTATCTATGTTTTAGATTGATAAAGCAAAAGAAGCGAAACGTCTAGTGTGTTCTGTACTTTACTAGTTTACTAATCACATATATTGTAAATTTGTATTCAAATAATGGATCCTAGTAATCAATTTAACGATAATTATATATATGATGCATTTTGAATTCATCATACTATCTGATTGACAATCGAATTTTCAGCACACTTTCATTGCTAGAATATTGTTCTAATCGAACTCCAAAGTTTACCAAAAATTCTTTGAACTCCACATTCTTTATTTGTGGATCCACGAGTCTTTGAAAATGTTCACAGCATTCGATCCCTTTTGACCGGAAACGATTCATTTTGCAGCAATTGTTTAAATGTTTATAATTGATAGCCTGAGATGTTAAACAATGCATCTCAATATATTCATTAACAGAATTACTTTTTGAAATCAGTTTAAATTCCAATATTATCCTCCAACAATTTTACCCATAGCATTATTATATAGACCAAATTGCTTACGTATATAGTTTAAAAAATTATTTAATTTTTAAATGATTAAATTTAATATAAATTGATGAAATAAACTATAATTTTATTCTAATAAATGTAGTAAAAATATTTTTAAAAGAAAGATCAAGTCGATGACTCATGATTATTAATCATGATTATTTTTATATAATTACTTTTTCAAGAGTATGAGAACTCGCATTAATAAGTTCTAGGCCATTTTTTAACCATGAATGACATTCCGGTACATACATTTCTAGTCCGATTCCAGCTAGCCAGGCGCATACCTGATCTCTAGTCCACGCACCAAAAGCAACTTCTACCGGACTAAACAAAAAGTAAATAAAAGCTGTAATTGTAACAGGTATGAGAAAACTACAAAATCTGAAATTTAGTGATTAAATAATACAACTGTGAAATTTTTTTAATAAAATGTATAATAACCTAACAATAACGCCAAGTCAAAATTTACAAATTTTAATGCTTTTATTTCTCCAATGCAATTATAATATAACTTTAATTTAGCATGTATTAAATTTATCGCGCTTTCCATCAAAGAATTATTTGTTTAAATACTAAGGATATTCCTCATTTGTAAAAAAGCATAGCGTCCATTTAGCAGCTACTTTTGCCTCTTCAGACCCAAATACAATATTTACTAAATATTAAATTGCAAATGTCGATTCGTCGGACACAGTCCTCAGTAACGCATTTAAATTCTCTGCCTTAAGTAACATGTAATTATAAATGTGTGTTTAGTTTTAAGTCGATTGATTTGCTTACAAAGGTTTAAAGGTTTGTGTAAACTTTAGTTTCTCATGAAATTTTACGTAGTTGTAATTTTCGAATGAAAAACTGCAGAATCAATAGGTAACCAGAAATCAACTTTTGCCATTTTGGATATTAGATGTTAAACTTTAGAAATTTTTAATGGAATTTATACTTCGTAATTAATATTAAATCAATTGGTTATTAATACAAATTAATAGTTAATTAAATTTCAATGAGAAAACAGTGACCAGAAATTTATACTTCAAAATAATGTCAATAATTAATTATTTGTTAATCTGTTAATTGATAGAAAATAATGTAAAATATAATTTATAAAATATAATTTATAATAAAATAATAAAATAATAATAAATAATAATTTTAACTATTATTTTTATTATAATTAAATAGTGAATATAATTAAGTAGTGAAGCACAATTAATCTTTAAGCGAATGGCGAAATTACAGGCATCGAAAGTCCAACGAACCTACAGATTTTTAACCAAAATACAAATTTTTGTTAAATTTGTATTTTTAAATGAACTCTTTTTATAAGGCCCATTTGCGGGAGCCTTGGTTTATATTATTGAAAAAATATTATTAAAGTAAAAAAATTTATAATTAAATAATAAAATATTTTTAATAATTGATAGAAAATAATTTTAAATTATTAACTTATTTTTTATAAAATTTTAATAATTCCTATTATAATGTCTTTATTATAAAGCATATCAATTATAAAAAAATTAATTATTTATTTCTAATTATTATTTATTTCCTAATTTTCGGAAGCATACCGGCTAGCCATTACCAAAGTTAGTGATAAGTTGTTTTAAACCATAATTTTTCATTATAGATTAACATATGATATAAGCATTAATTTCGCAATTGAGATATTAAAAGAATTTATTTTCAAGAAAAATAACTTTGACAGAATTTTCACTTCTAAGGGAACATGGAATGTTATCTCAAGTGTATAACTAACACAATGTATGTACCAAATTAAGTTTATTATATAATTTACCTAATATTTAAAATATAACTCATCACGTAAGCCTAAATAAGTTTAATAATTCAGGTTGCAAATTCCGAAATAAAACATAATTACAGACAAACCTTAACTTTTGTAAAGTTGACGACCAATTTTTTTGGTTTTGCTCTTTACATGACAATGTTGTTGACCGATTGCTGCTTCCTCGGCAGAAATTATCATCATATTGACAAACGCTTCCGGAATTTGCACGAATTAGCCTATAAGTGCGGTTAATGAACTTTAACGCTATTATCGAAGGGAAACAGGATGACCGATTTTTATTATCAGAAAAAAGTTTATGTTTTTTCTTGCTTTCTTTGAATATTTCGTACGTAGTGTATCCACATTTACAAGAGCTGTTACTTACGCGAACAACATTGACGGATGGTTCACTGTGACTATTATCGCGGGTACAACTAGTGCCAATTCCCATAGAAAACGAGTATTGATGAAACGCATTTCATTGAATAGATCTAGAACGTTCCTGTTTGATATTTGACGAATAAGCTTGTACAACAAACTTATAGCAAAGTACTAGAACACTACTTTATGTGTCAAAGGTTTCTCTTTCTTATCCTAATGTTTTATGGCTGAACTGGATGGTGAACTTCAGACATCACCATCATGTCAACGTTTGTTGTCATCACGTAGTAGACACATAAATTATACTCTACAGGTAATTTAAAAAGAGAATAATATTTTGCAAATGTTTCTTACGACAATATGTAATTATTTCAAGCAGATAATATCTGCATTTGGTTAAATGCAACAAGACTGTTCAATTTCGTATATACACGTTGCGCACTAACATGTCAATTTAAGCCGAATAAATACCATATTAGTTCATATCTATCGTAAGATCTGATAACGACCGAAATATAAGCCAGAAGGGTCATATATATTCTTGTTATGTGCTTACAAAGTCTTAAGTTCGAAAATAAATTTTATCCATTTACATATAAAGTTCCATTTCATGTAACAGATGTTTTTGATAAGATATATAAACATAGACCTTTAATTTACTAAAATCGTAGGTGATTTTAAAGCACGGTTGCTAATGGCAGACGCATACATGTTGACGTACAAAAAGGGATATTCTTCTTCAATCGATCTCGGTGAAATACATAAAATAACAATTGGACTAATAACAATTGGTTAATAGGCAAAATGCCGAATGCATGTTCTACATATATACATTTGTAGGACAAATATACCCATTTGCCAGATAAAATCCTTAAGGTGACCTTTTTACATATGCAATGCAGAGAAATGTGTTTTACTCTATCGTTGTTGTAAATTAATTGAGAAAATAAGCTCAGCATATTTAGTTTTTACAATTTGCTAATATAGTCGATATTGTAAATCCTTATTAAATAAACCATTATTAGTAAATCTGGAATCAAACAAAATGTGACAAAATAAAAAAAAAACAAATATTTTTAAAAGTCTGACTACGACGTTTAACTTGGAATGTTAGCATTTGTTAGCATTTTCCACCTTTTTCATTAAAATTCGAACAATTATGAAGTATAACAAATATTCATTCCGTTCTTCTTAAATCTCATAATTTACAGGAACAAATTATGTGAGTAAAAAGGTTTTATTCCAAAAATGTTACTATATTTCGATAGATCCCATCATCAAATTCAGGAGTTATATTTTCGTAATTCCTGAAGATGATACCGGGAGCTATCAAAATATAGTGACCATTTTGGAAAAAAATCAATTTTACTCACT
The DNA here is from genome assembly GCA_012934845.2 of Pomphorhynchus laevis. Lineage (NCBI taxonomy): Eukaryota > Metazoa > Acanthocephala > Palaeacanthocephala > Echinorhynchida > Pomphorhynchidae > Pomphorhynchus > Pomphorhynchus laevis. The sequence goes on along the minus strand of WNNJ02001015.1, from coordinate 51,804 downwards.
CATTTTCTTCGTTCCTGTAAATTTATATAAGTATGAAATGCTAAAAATTAAATAAAGGAAAGAACCAAAATCTGTCTTGCCATGTTAAACTGGGTTATAGTAGCCTGGATTTGTTCAAAATTTCAGATTTACATTTAAAGTAGTCAAACACCTTTATGGAGATGTGTTACGTTTCCATCAGTTTTAAAGTACACATATATAATGATTAATTCTAGAATCAATTGATGAATTAATTTTTGGTCTACGTGTAACATTAGAGCAATAGTGATCGGCCATTTTAACAAAATAGCTGCTATTCACACATCGAATTAGTGTTCGTTAGGCAAAGATCCAAACTGTCACTTATGATCTTTGATCTCAAAATTATTAAAACACATTCAACCAATGTGCTTGAATAATTCATATTACTCGTGTATTTTATAGTAAAAAAATATTTTGTTCCGTATTTTAACATTTTTTACATATTGAATTTTTATAAACTTCTATTCCCACTTTATCACTACCTAAAATTTAACTAAAATTATATTACACAAATAGTATGATTCATTTAAAACCGGATGCTACGAAACTTCGCATATCGTAAATATCTTTGATGCTATTAATCAATCAGTTGTCTAAGTTTGCTAATATGTCAAAGATGGCATTACAGCGTGTACTGAATACTACAGTTTTAGAAATAAAACTATTATAAATTAAATATATATTATATAGCTTTTATTTAAAATACAATGTAAGCCGAGGATTAGTCGACACTGCTGACTATTCAATAGATTAGCAGCTACTACCTCGATAAAATATAACTGTAAAATTGATTGACTTAAGATTTAAACTATACATCTTTCGCTCGATATGTTTAGTATTTTCGATGATAAAACTCATAGTTATTATTTGAATTGTTAGTTGTGGATAGCAAGGTTATATTTATTTGTTAATGTTGTTTCTTTCTGTCTAATAAAGGGGACAACGAATTTTATATCATCTTTATTAAAAATGATATTATATATCTTTAAAAGATGTGTTACATAGTAACACATCCTTTTTAATTTAAAGGTGTATACTTATAACACATTTTAATCAAAAATAAAAAGGATATTAGATTATGTATATAAAGTTTAAAATAATATTCTAGATAAATAAATAGCTGTGAAGCTGTATACAATTTGCGTCTAACATAAACATATCTTGGTTAATATAACATTTAAGGTCTTTAAAATCATTTTGATTTCTTAACTTGAAAGTGTATATTTAATTAATGGATGCTACTAACATGTATTTTTAAGGCCACAATAAATCTACGCAACCTTCACTGAATCTAGTAGAGCATTAAAAGGGCAAGCAAATGCGTAAAATTGCATTTTCAAAACTTTCCGTAAACTTGAGGGACCATAGAGTATAAATCTCCTAGAATTCACAGACGATAACGATTTGTAACAACCAATTTTATATCGTTATATCATTAAATTAAATTGATGTGATATGTTCTGGACAGGCCTTTTTGTATATATTTTATACATTTCTTTTTAGAATGTTGTAGTTCTGTATGGAAATGGAAAAACAGACGAAACTTATTGTAAATTAGAAATATCTCAAAATCTTTATTATCGAACACTCAAGTATCATGCATTGGAAAACGAAAATCGGCAATCGATTACCACAGTTTAAAATGCATGCTTAAATTAATAGGCAAATTATATATTCTTTTATGATGATTTCGTAAAAATCGTGAATTTTAATGGACTAACAGCAAATAAAAGTAACTTTAGCTTTTGTAAATTTTGTAAATTAATGACTAATACGTACGCATAAGGCACATTATCATATAAAAGACAACAAGTGTATAAATGACATTAAGTATGTACACTTGTGTGTACAACACACAACGACATGACCATTTGCTACTTGCCCTAAATGTACGCGAATTACGACGACCTACTTTTCAACTTACACTTTAAGGAAACGATACCAACATTGCAATTGTTACGTCATATGTTCTTGAAATAGTGCATATCAATTTCAAAACTTTCACATACGAAAGTTTTTCGTGGAAAAGGACGATTCTAAATACCAAAATAAAGATGTCGTGCTTTGACTTTTTAATTTACTGCGCTGCTACCTCGCTGTGGGTAGTACAATGCACTACTGATGACTCAAATGTTAGTATGACAATGAACCATAAGTATTTCCGCTTAATGTGTGAATTTGAAACATATTTTTAATATATATAGTGCAGAAATTGCGAGTTTTGAAGCCTAGGTTTTACTTTGAAGTCAATATCCCCAAAATAAAAAACGCTGATTGTGTCGAAGTGATAAAAGTTATAAATTTCAAATAAACGTTGCAAATTGTAAAACGACAATTCAATCTAAATGACTTTCGCTTAATATTTGAATTTAATTGGAACTTAAAGTAATGTTTTTGTTCCAAAAAATAGACACTTTTAAAAATCAATAATTTATAAAAATTATTATAAAAATTATAATAAAATATTATGATAAATCAAATCAGCTAACTGAGTCTACGTATTTAATATAATTATAAAATAAACAAAACATAATAATGCTAAATCAAAATTTAATAATTAAATATTAAAGTTAATAATAGTTTTTAGATTTTCTTTAATTTATATCAAGTTAAAATAAAACATTGAAATTTAAAAAGTTAATTTTTATGAATTGACTAATAAATAAGAGGCATTGTCACATAATGAGAATTAGAGGTCATCAGGAGGAACTGCTATGCATCAGGAGGAACTGCTAGTCATCAGGAGGAACTGCTATTATAAAATATTATTATATTCATAATAATTTTTAAAAATTATTATTTATATAGTAATTAAGGCAACAGATAAAAATACTCGACAGATGAATATCTAAATTTTTAGATACTAAATTTATATCTAAATTTTACAGTATCGGTGACAAAACCGTGTTTTTTCGTAATAAATCAATCTTGCTGATTAGTATATTTTAATTAAGAGTAGCAGGAGCGGATAAATCATCGTTTAAATAATTATAATTTGTTTTTGTTCACTTTTGAGTTGCTTTTTACTTTAGATTGCAAATTGATCTATTATGTTATGGTTGTCCTTAGTAATTTCAATATTCTGCTTGATAAATATGTGACTTAATCATAATTAAAGTATGACTATATTTATAAATATCATTCAACAAAATTGAATTTTGTAAACTTATATATATTTAAATATTTAATATATTTATATATTAAATATATTAATATATACTTTAATATATTTAAATATACTAAATATTTTTGTAAACTTAGTTACAATTAATTATATTAAGTGCGCTAATAATATCACATAATTATCGACAATTTACATGTGAACACGCAGTAGCGCATCCGTCTGATTCTGGTTAATTTTTTTTAAGATAATCAAGGTAAGCACTGTTTTTTTGTATTGTAACTTCTGGAAAAGATGAATAAAATAACACAAATATGTGAATATTTACGAAATATATTTTTAAAATATTTCAATTTTGAAATTCAAATTTCAAAAGTTATCACAAATATCACGAATAACAACTTTCATGGCTAAAGTATATCTTGATGTAATTGTATCTTCATGAAAATGCTATTAAAAAGTGTTTGATGTTATATAATGTCATATGGAACAGTAGTCGATTCAATATTCGAAGGAATTACCTCAACGAATTATGAAATCCATTAATTTTTGTTTGACTAGATAATAGCAAAGAATTACAAAAAATAAAAGCAAATTATAGGATAATTAAGTTTATATTTAAAATCATTTAAAATGATAATTTATAGTTTATATATTTGAAATTATAAAAAATAATAACTTATATGATGAACAAAACATGATGTGCACGTTTTGTTTAGCTGATGATGTTACCGGCAGCTAGCGGAATATAAAAATAAATAAGTGGTTTATTGAGTCTGCTCCGAAATTCAAAATGATTAAAATTGCCGAAACGTATAATTTAATAATTATTATTAAATTAATAATATTATATTAATTTAAAAAATAAAGGATCAATGAACACAAGTTTATTTTTATATTTCACTAGCTTCAACACTCAAAACAAAACGTACAATTTACAAACGTACAAAAAATGCATGTGTTGTTTTCTGGTGATGCTATCAGCTGATAGCGAAATATATAAAATAAAATAGTATTTTATTGATCCAAAATTCTAAATAATTTAAACTGTTTAATTGGAATTGAGTAGCCAGACTCGATAATAATTTCCAATAATAATCATTAATAATAAATATGTTTAAAAATAATTGATGTTGATCGTGCTTTATTTTTTATAATATTTTAAAACGTTTATTTCATTGACGTATTTGGCAATTTTACTTATTAAAATTCTTTGCAATTTGGAGCAGGATCAATAAACACTAATTGAAATCAATAAATTCCAAAACAACGACAATGACAATAAAGACAAAATACAATTTAATCACTCGAAATCAAAACGATGGACAGCTCACCACTAATTAATTGAAAATGAAGTAATTTATTTCAATAAATTATTTTTTATTGAAAATAATTATATTTAAAACAAAGTTTTTGTTATTTTATATCCCTTTTTCAAGTCAATATTTATAGGTTACCCTAGAATAGACCTTATATTCAGAGATCGAAACGTTACCACTTTGAGCACGTAACTGCGTCATACAGATGTATTTTTAATGTCAAATAGAACCATAATTTTCGTCAATAACATCAAACCCGCCAAAGACGATCTGAAGCCAGGGTGAAAGAGAGTAATGGGTGGTGTTGGTGTTTAATTCTAAATTCGGCTGATTGATCGACACTTTTTCGTAATCAGCACGAATTCAGTTTCATCAAGATGCCTGAGATTAAGAATTGTAACTATTTAATGCACTCATCATAAGTCTATTCCTTTTTTACAATTTCCTATAACATAAAATTCGCTAATTGTTCATATCTGCTTAATGGCGAAATTACAAAATGTAGAAATTTTATCGATGCGTTAAACATATTTTGGTTCCAAAATATCAGATTATTTTGATCTAAATGTCATCAATTTGAGATTAATCATATGTGATAACCTTGATGTTCAAGGATATACGATCACTATTGGAAAAATATAACCATTTTCCATTTTAATTTTTGGTTTTAATTTTGGAGAAGTATCAGCAAAACTGGATAAAATTATATTTAACCACTTACTAGCTGCATAATAAAACCATTTTTCACAAACTGTGATTATAAACTTTTTTATTAACAAAAGTTTATGATAGAGTTTTTTATGATGAAATTTATCATAAATAATATATAAAATTATTTTCTAATTTTAATATTTCACTAGTAAAATCTAATTAAATGAAAAATAAATGATAATTGTAAATTATTGGGTGGAAAGGAGGCGAAAATTTAATTGAAAATAATTATATTTAAAATAAAGTTTTTGTTAAATTTTGTATTCAAATTTCAATTTTAAATTTTTAATTATAAGTTTAATTAAATAAAATGAATTAAATAAATTTTGTTATATAAAATCTTATATACAATTATTAAACGATTTATTTTTATTTTATTATTTTATTTATTATGTTTAATCTATAAATAATTTAATATATGTAGACTCAGTAACCTGATATGATTAATCAGTTCATTATCTGAAATAGATAAAACCCACGAAAAATATTGTATTTCAAATTCCTATGGCAGATATGTAGGGAAGAAAATGGGTAAAAATTTTAATAAAATAGAATTAATTTTTAGAAGATAATGTTTGGTATTTTATACATTTTTGTGCACGTCTAGAATGATCAAAAGAGGACTTGTAAAGCTCTCTGTAGATGGTAGCACAGTATTTGAGTATGCCAGAGAGATGGGAATAATTTTATAATTTTATAATTTTTATTTATTATTATGTTTAATCTATAAATAATTTAATATACGTAGACTCAGTAACCTGATATGATTAATCAGTTCATTATCTGAAATAAATGAAGTCCACAAAAGTTATGTCGAATTCCTTTGATGGATATGCAGGTGAGAAAATGGGTGAAATTTTTAACAAAAATAATATATTTCTAAAAGTAAAGAAATAATCGGATCAGATTTAAGTAAATATATTCCTAAAATAAGGTATAAACTCCTACCACCATTAGGACGAAAAATTTGTAATTATAATAAAGAATTAAAATCAATATGTAACGATAATATTAGAAACATAATGGAAACAGAATGCAATTGTAAAAGTCTTAGTTTTGATAAAATAAATGAACATATATGTACCCATAATCTAGAATTAATTGAAAACAATGAATATATTTATACATATAAATATCTAGATATGAACATTAAAATAACATTAACTAAAACTATCATTAATTTATATTGTATAAATTACATGGTTAAATTTACAATAAACATATTTCTGCATGAGCATTCATGCATACCATATAATATTAAATCAATTAAAACTATTAAGAGGTATTATAATATTAAGATATTATATATATTTTATATAATATATAAAATATAATACATTAAATAATGAAATTTTAAGAATTGCTATAACATGCAATGATAATGGTTTTCTATAATATAAATATTAGCGCCACAAGGAAAATTTGTAATTATAATAAAGAGTTGAAATCAGTATGTAACGATAATATTAGAAACATAATGGAAACAGAATGCAATTGTAAAAGTCTTAGTTTTGATAAAATAAATGAACATATATGTACCCATAATCTAGAATTAATTGAAAATTGTGAATTAAGAAAGCTGCTATCAAAAGGGTATAAATATAGATTAAATAACAACAACGACAAAAATAAAATTTACAGTTCGTTATATAATAACTTAAATGATTACTTTAGTAAGCTGATTAATAGTGAAAGCTCGAATATATCTAAGATAAACATTTGTAAAGATTATATATTTGATAAAATTAAAAATAAAATGAAAATAACAAACAATTATAAAAGAAAGATAAAATTAATAAAGATATGTATAAAGAACTTACTAAATTAAAGGATAACTATATAATAACAACTATTGATAAAGCTAGTAATAACTTTGTCTTCATATGCAAAAAGCTTTATTATGATATACTAATGAAAGAGGTTAATTCTAATGATTTAAATGTAAATCCAACATATGAACGTAGTGAGTTGAGTTTAGAAACAATTATTACAAGTCACTGTTCTATAATGGATAAAAAGGGTATAAAGGTTGAATTAGATAATAAAACTATACCTATATTATATTGGAATCCAAAATTACATAAAAATCCAATAAAACCTAGGTTAATATGTAGTGCGTTTAAATGTACATTAAAACCACTTTCTGTCTATATGAATAAAATACTTAAAGTAATTAAAGCACACTTTAAAAAATATTGCAAGGTAATCGAAATTAATACTGGTATAAAACACTATTTCAGTATTAATTCTACAAAAGAATTTTTAGAACAGACAAAAGGAATAAATTTTCAAAATATAAATACATACGATTTTAGTACGCTTTATACAAATCTAGATTTAGTAGATATTAAAGAAGCGTTAGTAAAATTAATTAACCTTATATTCGGAAAAAGATATACATATATATGTTATAATAATTATAACGCCTATCTAACAAAAATTAAACCATCAAATAAATATAAATATATGGATAAAATTGAATTAATAGAATCCTTAAATATTTTGATAAATCAAAATTATTTAAAAGTAGGGACATCTATATTTAGACAAGTAAAAGGTGTTCCAATGGGTGGTAATAGTAGCCCAATTATAGCTGACTTGTTTTTAAGCTTTATAGAATATGAATTTGTTCATAACTGTGTAAAAACTAAATCTAAACAATATAAATATATGAAATATATGTTTCGATACATTGATGATATATGTGTATTTAATTCTAATAATTTTTATTCAATTAGTGAGCACATTTATCCAGAAAGCCTTATTCTTAACAAAACCAATATTAATGATAAAGAAGGTGTATATCTAGATATGAACATTAAATTAACATTAACTAAAACTACTATTAATTTATATCGTAAAGATGACATATTTAAATTTACAAGAAACATTTTTTGCATGAGCATTCATGCATACCATATAATATAAAATATAATACATTAAATAATGAAATTTTAAGAATTGCAACAATATGTAATGATATTGGCTTTCTTCAAAATCATTTAAATAATTTTATAGATACATATTTTAAACTAGGTTACTATAAAAATAACATCAAGCAGAAAATAGTAAAATATATAAATCAACACAATAATATAAAGAATAAATTTAAACTCTAAAGTGGCGAATTTTTATGGATGGATAATAAAAAATATACTTTGCATTAGAATAAGATACTAGATAGTTATTTCAGAGGAAATACATCATTAGCATGTATTTGGCCCCGCTGCTATGTTGGGTAGAGGAGTTAGGGGCCGAAACCTGATAGCATAGCAGTTCCTCCTGATGACCTCTAATTCTTATTCTGATACAACGTCTGTTATTTATTAGTCAATTCATAAAAATGACGTTTATTTTAAATTTTATTTTTTAGTTTTATTTTTATTTTTATTTTTATTTTTTAACTTGATTTAAATTATAGAAAATCTAAAAACAATTATTAATTTTATTATTTAATTATTAAATTTTGATTTAGCATTATTATGTTTTGTTTATTTTATAATTATATAACAATACGTAGACTCAGTTAGCTGATTTAATTCATTAATTAATTAAATTCGTATTTTTAATTTATATAACTACAAACTATAAATTTTAATCTGATAATCAGCAATAAACAATTTTACAGAAATTTTGTGAATAAACAAGATAAAATGTGCGTGTTTCCTACTTACCCTTTTGTTTCATCGGAAACATATGCTAATATTCGTTTATTTAACACATTTTTCTGATATATTCTACAAACAGCAAGATATTGCTTTTCTATTTAAAGACTACATGTTTTGAGCTATGTTTTAAGTGCTATGACATTTAATCTTAATCTCATTTTCATTTTTGCAGATTATGTTAATTCTCATTTTTATTGTCATAAATGGCACGTATTAGATGTTAAAAATAATCAAGATAAAAGCGATAGAATTAAAATATAGAATATTTTAAAGCCAGAGTTTATTTAAACTCTGGCTTTAAATTTGGAAGTGTTATTAAGTGGTAGTCAGCTAGCGGTGCATTTCTACAATTTTAATCAAATTGCTAAACTTTATTTGCAATCAAAAAGGTCTATCATCATCTACAACAGCTTTTTGATTAGTCAGCAATTTCGTGTTAACCAAAAGTATTGGACATACTAGTCGATAAGGCCTAATTGATCAGCAGTCAGATTACAATAAAGGGTATTTGCTTTTTGTACTGTATTTAGTTACACTTTTACTGTTTTGTCGCAAAACAGTAAAAACTGTTTTGCAACTGAAATTAAAACTTTTTTATTTTTTTAAATAAAAACCCCTGATTTAGGGTAGGCATTTAGAGCAGGTTCAGTAAGGGAGAAACTCAAATAAATCGATAAAGAGAATAGTTTTAAGTACAACATATTAGAAGAATATTCAACAAATAACGTTCTAAAGCAGATTGTAACATCTTTTATTTAAAGAAAAAATTTAAAAAAGGGGTTTTCATAACGAAAAAAAAATAGAACAGAGGCCGAAAACTTTAGATGTCCTAATGGATGACCATGAGTTTCCGGAAAACAATATATAGGAAAAGTTATAAACATAATATTACCCTTCACAGTGCATGGAAACGGAAGGTGCTCGGGGTCAATGTTAAATGATCAAAATTGAAATGGCAAGACGCCCCGCATGAGTCAGAAAATTTATTGAATTTTCTAGCTAATTACAATTTCTGATGATGATTCCAAACTGGAATCGAAAATTCAATAAATTTTCTGAAATTTCTGGCAAGACATTCAATAAATTGAAATGTCTTGCCATTTCAATTTTGATCATTCACAGTGCATGTTTATCATAATCAACAATAAATTTCATAAATGATCAAGGAAAGTGTTTATGTAAAAATTCGTAACTAAATTTATCGGGATAGGTCATATAATTAGAGTCAGCATATTTGATGAGTACGACATTCAGCTTAGACGGGACATTTCTAAGTTGAAATGATAGAAACACAAAATAACGACGCAGTAATGCGGTTAAGCCAAATACACAAACAGCTAATCAACAAATTGTTGATCAGATAACTTAATAAATAAAGATTTTGATCGGAATATTGTCAAATATGTTATATTGACTTGCAATCGTCAAACTATGGTATACTGTCATCTCTGAAATATGGATCAGAACTAATATCATAGTTAAAAGCGTTTAGGTTGAACTAGTTTAAGTGAGAGAGCGCAACTAAATACATTTTATTTGTTTTTGCAACCAAATGCGGGAAGAAACGAAGACGAACTGAATCAAAAAAATACACTGCCAGCTCAATTAAAGATAATGTTATTAAATTATCTTTGCACAAAGATAATTAAATGGGTTTAAAGTGCATCAAATAGGGCTTAACAGTGTAAAGGCGATTGAAAAGAGTTAAATATGTTCGAAGACATTATAACTATTATTATAGACTTTAAAACCTTGGAAATACTAACTATATAAATATACTTATGATTTATGTTAAATTCATACAAATAAGGTTTTATCAAATTCTTTCGGATCAAAAATTGACTTTCCTTTTTTTATTTTCCAATAATTGTTAATAATTGTCAAATAATAAATAATTAGTTATTCATTCATCAATAATTATTGATTTAATAATAAATAAATGTTGTATAAATAATTAGCGTACTTGAATCATACAACTTTGAAGTCTTCAAAAATGTAAAATATATACCTTATAACGACTTTTTGTGAGAAGTTATAACCGACTAGGTTATGACGTCATTACTTTTTTGTTAAATATAAAAGTTATTTTTCTAATACTAAAATAAGTTCCTCTAACCTAATATTTTTAAAGAAGATGCGATCTCTAACATAGTATAAAATGTGATAAAGATTTTACATAAAGCTTGGAAATGACAAACCGATAAGACCTTAGATGTGTATGTAAATAAAGTTAGATTATTTTAATTTACATTTAAATTAGACTGTCATTTCCGTTAAGCACTGCAACGGATATAAGATGTCATTTGCTGCACCAAAGGTAATCTATCAAATACTAGATATTGTAGAGTTCTGCAAATTAATTTTACAAGGCTAATCAAATCGTTCTGACGTGGCTGAGCACAGATCGCGCTTGGATAGCCCTAGCCGTGCACGTACATGATATCCGCAATTGTAAAATTTTTATTTTTACAACACAATTACAAATAGCAAGCGTTCATTTGTTTTACTAAATGAACTCCTATTGAAGTATACAACACTCTAAAGCACCTTCTGAATTATTTCATATACAGTTCCGGTTTACTGCTAAATCTAGCAAATTAATTTAGAATGGCGCAATCCCCTAAAATATCGTGGTTTATTTTTTAAAAATACGTTTTACCGCATACGTTTTTTTTCGACGTTGTATTTAACGTTTTATCCGACGCAATTAAGAACAATAATTTGTAGCCATAATTCTACATCATCTGTAATGATGTGGTTCTTAATTGCCTGGTTGTTTAGTTTCTACTTTTAAAATTATAACATCATGTTACTGTGCTTAGGCTTGATTTACCAAATATCTTACCTGATTCATGATATATTTATTAGTTTTATCTAACTGATTAATATACAGTGTCTTGAAGCCTTAAACAATATTATTTATAATTTTAGTAAAACTAAAAGATTTTTCATTGAAGTAATAAAAAACGCTTATATCAAATGAAACACTTGCTAGATCTTACCTTCCAAATATAGCCTTAATGCCTTTGACGCCTTGAATTTTGTTTTTCTCAAAAGGAAATATATTTGGTTTGCAATGCCTTCGATTTGATGATCGACTTGCGGGTCCATCACTGTTATACCCTGACATGTCTAAAATATAGCATACGTTTCACAGAGTTCATTTATTTTTTGTGTTCATCGAAACAAATTCAATTAAAATTTAAAACGTTTGAATGTGCCGCTTTTCCGGCACAAACGCACTTTAAAGGCGAAGCAATTCGATCGGCATTTCAAACCAATAGACAATTCGCCATCATTAAAGAATTTAACTAATTTAATTTGGGGATATTTAATTTTTGGTTCTTAACATTCTTTATATTTCAATGTTTGGATATTTAAATCGTTCAGTCTTCACACATTAATGTAGTATATCTACCAATTATATGACTATATATGACTATATATGCTAATATTTGAAACCTTCGTTTTGTCAAGATTAAATACAAAGTACATTAATTTTGAGATATTCTGAAAATTACCTTCATAAAAGAACCTGTCCACAGTAATAGATATAATAACGATGATTTAATTATTAACGAAGTATTCGCATAATTATAAAATCACCTTAGATTCTTTTTTGTAAAATCCGAATCTTATCTAATCCGAATCCGAATTTTATCTTAAAAACAATTCTAAAGTCGGTTTCTTTTTAAAAATACCTCTTACTTTTATTCAAAAGTCGCCATGAAAATATATAATTACCCAGATCACGTAAAATATTGTGTTCCAAGGTCATTTTGTGTCATGTTATAAATACGACTTGTTATAAGTCGTACATAACACATGGATATAATATATATTACATTCTAATAGGTCATTAATAAAATACATTAGATGATATCAGTCATTTCGAATTGTGATGTTCTCAAAATACTATTTAGGTTATAATCTACAAATTTAAAATGACTATTTTTAAATAAGTTAATTTTTTATATAAGTTAATAAAAAAAATTACCTGATCGTACAGTCCATCTTCCCGACATATCCCGTATTGCGCTTGGAGAATAGCAATGCGTCAAAGGAATGCATAAGCTCATTGACTTAATGGAAATAACGCTTTTAATTAGTGTTTTTAATTGGTTTATCTCAAAACTAACAGACAAACGATGTCAATCACTTTATATAATTTGAAAGTTTTAATTTAATTAGTAATCATAGCCGATAATATATAAATTATTATATATTTAGAATATGAAAAATTAATAGCGTTGAAAAATAAATTATCTCAGAAATATATTGAGTATAAACATTTTTTAGTAAAATATTTATTTATAAAATAAATAATTAATCATTAACGGTTTAATATGTAGATAAGAGTAACAATAAGATGTAGTATTGAGTTGGTTTATCTCAAAACTAACAGCCAAAATATATTAATCACTTTATATACATTAATAATGTGTTATATAATTATATATTCGATTAATATGCATGTACCGCTAAGGTTCAGGCTCAACCGATCTGTCGTCGAGTGATGCGTTCAATTCAGGTTTCGCCTATTGCCAGTTAATCTCATCGTGATGCGGAATAGGCAACGCCTGAATATTCAGGCGGCTAAATAACTGATCGGCTTGTATCAGTCTTAGGGCTAGTTCGTGGAGGACAAGTTCGGATCCCTCTTATGACCCCAATCGTGGATTAATCTTAAAAATCGAAAGAGGGTCATTGAGGTCTTGCTTTCTCGCAACCGAAGATAGACTATCGGAAGATATGGGAAACAGCAGAGAATTGAAAAAAGCTTGTTTCCTTGCATGATATGGTATTTGATTACTAAAGGATATGGGTGACAGCATCTAACTGAACAATAGCAACTACAATGACAATAACGACGAGATACAATTCAATGAATAGAAATCAAAACGATGGACAAATCATCACTAACCGGAGAGATTATCGGGTGCCGTGCGCTTAGGCAGTTGCATGGAATAGGCAAAACAAACGTCGACATTTACTACAGTGGACTAGTTTATCTACAAGAACGTGAAACGATGCTTAGCTGAAGGGAAAAATCAGATATAGTAAGGAGATAAATCGTTCCGATCTTGAAATAGTCAGGGTTACCTGTTTTCATTATTCTGGTTCCAGTACTCAACTTTTGGATAAAGGATGAACCTAACACTATTCGGGAGTTGCTACGAGAAAGCGTCGACAGGCGAGAGTGAGGATACTCACAAAACATCTGTTGTTAGCTGCAGAGAAGTTTTGCTCTGTAAATTATAGGTTGGTGTCCTTAGGACTTGTAGTTAACGGATGAAAGAGGTTAACTGTTGTGTGTGTTTATACAGCCAACACTAGCTTGGAATAGACAGCTTTTGTGGATGGTTTCCAGGATTTATTTAATAGTAAAACTGATTTACTAATAGTAAAACATTGGGCGACTTCAATGCCTACATCGGCAATGACTGTGTAGGTAGAAACGGAACCCCGATATGAACGCGAGTAGTGTTGAGTTTTTGCATTTTTGTTCTCTTAACAATTTGTTAATAGCCAACACCATGTTCGAACATAAAGAGATCCACTGATGCAATGGCATTAGGATACTCTTAGTTAACGGTCAATGATTGATTTCGTAATCGTTTCTTCTGATTTGCGACGATACGTTTTGGACACACGTATGAAGAGTTGGGCTGCAAAATAAACCGACCTTGTAGTTAGTAAGATTCACTGGCAAAGTATGCTACCAAACAGACCTGAAAAACCTAAACGTAGTGTTAGAGTTCGTTTGGAATGTCTGGAAGATGCTTCTGTAAGGGAAGGTTTTACTAACTATATCCTGGCATGACTTTGCCCAACTGGAGGGGGGAAGAGGTGGAGAATATCGAACAAGAATGGTCGATGTTCCCAACTTCGCTTGACAAAGTGACTTCGAGGATCTGTAGTTTAAATACTGTATGGGCATGTCGTGGAGGCAATCCTCGAACTGCTTGGTGGACATCATTAGTAAGAGCTGTCGTAGTTCGAATAAAATAGCTGGTAAGACAACCTTATCTGATAGGTTACTGAATGCTGTTGACAAGTATCGATATGCCAAAAGAGCTATATCTTTTGCAATTGCTGAGTCAAAGAAAGCCGACTTGGGTGTAGTTTGGTGACCGTCTCGAACTTGATTATCGGTCAGCTTATAAGATGTTCATGAAAACGATCAAAGCCCTACTGTTGGAAAGCAGAAATATGTTCAGACTATTTTAGATAATCATGTCATTTGCTAACCAATATTGAAGGCACACTTAGTCTTTGAAAAGTGTATTTTAGAGGTATTCTTAATTCAGATGACGTGCCTTCTCTTATGGAAGAAGAATTTTCGAACTTAATGGAAGATCCCATTACCTTCATAGAGGTAATTACTATTATTCACAAAATTCGTAATAAAAATCTGCTCGGGTTGATGAGATTCGACCTGAGATTTTTAAGGCTCTTTTACTGTGCTACCTGGACTAGAGTTGTAGGGTCTCTTAATGTTGAAGGCATGAAGTGGATAACAAGACTCTTTAACGTAGCACTGAAGTCAGGAAAGGTTACTAGTAATTGGTAAACTAAAGCGGGAATTCCTATCTATAAGAAAGGGAATTGAAGAGAATACTCAAATTATGAGGGCATTAGTCTCCTTAGTCTACCGGTGAGCAATTTGCAAGGATCCTTGAGCTAAGGATACGACCGATTGTCAAGGAACAGTCGCAGAAGGAGCAATGCTTCTTTTCCTCTGGTTGAGAAACTACGGATAAGCTCTTCACTCTTTCAACTATTCTCGGAAGTACCTGGGAATGCCCTCAACTGGTCTACATGTGTTTTGTGGATTTGAAGAACGCGTTCGACTATGTACCAAGAGATAGGCTGTCGGAGATACTTGAAGAGTACAGAGTTCCGCACTATCTGTGTAACTGTGGCCTCTGTAAAAACTAAGTACGAGTTGTGCTATTGGTGATAAGGTCTTACCGTTGTGTAAGATTTCTAGTACTTGAGCGTGTTGTTAATGAGTGATTATAGGAATAAGAGAGAAATTAGCAGACGGATTTGTGCAGCTAAAGCAGTAATAGGTTCTTTACGCAGATCAGTTGTAATAAAGAGATAGCTAAGCCTTTAAGCGAAACGTTCAATTTATCGCTTAGTCTTCTTACTTATCCTCACATATCGACATGAACTTTGGGTCATGACTGACCCAAAGGAAGGAACCAAAATGAGGTTCCTTCGTGGTGTGGACGCTCCTCCACGTTGAAGGAAGTCAGCTGAGGTTGCTAGGCTTCGTTTTGAGGATGACTAGAGGGCGTCTTTTTGTGAAGTGTTCTAGATAGGACATTTTGGACGGAGACCCTGTGTCAGTTCTCGGTATAGGTGGATATCAAACTATCCATCTTGACAAGGAACTCTTAAGACTAACTGAAAATAAAGCCTGGCCGGCCGCTTAGGACCGTAATACTTGTTCACGTCTCGTTCGTGCACTGCCTCCACAACTCGACCTTCTGATCAGTGGAAACAATGAACAAAAATGATTAAGAAAATAAACATTTTCCATGATTAATATAGGGCTGATACAGTAATGTAATTGAAAAATAGCAAAACCAGAAAAGTTCTAACATTTTGATCCTAGCGAATCTTCTTGAAATTGTAAATCAGTTAGTTATAATCAGAAATTTTTACTTTTAATAAGGTTTACGAATAAGTAAACGTGGGAAACGGGTATAACTTGATAATGGAAACTATCACAGTCTATCATCATCGATCAAATCCCTTACCGGCTTCTGATTATAAAACTTCAGCAGTATGAACTAGATTTTAAAAGTGCTTAGGGATTTTCTACTACAGATTTGCAAAGTAATAATCACAGTGATAATCAAGCCAACAAGCAATCACTAAAGTGATTCAAAACCTGAGTTTTCAATACCCAGTTATGTCCGTTTCCTTTACTTATTAATAACTACCAATTTTCTGAAGATAAAATAAGGTAATTTTCTGAAGTAGTTATTTGATGCTAACCTCTGTTATCATCTGTAGAAAAATTTCTGAAGTAGTTAACAAAGGTTAGCGAAATATCAAATAAACTTTCCCCCTTTTTTGATCCAGCTCAACTACTTCTTTAGTAATTACTATAATGCCGTATCGCTATGCGATCCGAGGACATGCTAAATTAATATTTCTTTAATGCGGAATATATTTTTGATCACCTGTAGATCTTAAAATAGAGAGAGAACATCATCTAATTATGAAGTATATAATTATTGAAATTAAAGTAATTTAACGAGATTCGCATATCGAATACAAATAAACAGTGTCAAATATCCAACATTTTAATTAAAATCTCCTCTGATCTTTCATCTTCAAATGGCTAGGTCTTCAAAGTTTTTGTGGTCCTTAAAAATAATATTTACGATTACCATTAAGAATAGCCGTGAACGTTATGTGTGCTGAATGGATTAAAATATAAAATCGCGGTATCATACAATTTATCATTTAAAGAAATTTTTTCCAAGCACTTTCGGTAAACGATGAAATATTTAAACGAGAAACTTAATCGAATTACAAACATTGTCGAATAATGGAGAATACCTTGTCGCTACGGTTGTGAAATAGTTTATTGTTCCTATTGTCAACTGTGTTTTGTTATTGTCGTGTCAATTATAGCTGTTTAGGCTAGTGATCATATGACGATAGTCAACTATACTGCTGTAATATTAATAGCACTAATTGATATTATACTTCATTTTTAATATCAATAAGTATATACTCAAAAAACTTGAATATTTTTTTCACCTATGCAATAGGTGAAGGAATCTATAACGTTAAAATCTTACATGTTTAAAAAATTGATCTTAACACTTGGACAGTTAATTTTAATGATCTGACTTAAACCTAATTGATTAAAAAGTTGATGATTGCATTAAAAATTTCAAATTTATACTATCTATTAATATTAGATTAATGAGTTATTAAGAAATAAATTCAGAATGGCGAAAAGTTCCTTACGTAAAATAATGTTTCATTGCGGATAACTCTGTATGCATTTAATATTGTAAGTTAAATTAAATTATTTAAAAATTTTATTTAATTTGCAATTTAATTAAATTTATTTCGAAAAAATATTTCCCATAATACACAATTTATAATTAATAAAAGTTTCAAATTTTGACTTGCCAAATTTTTATATCAAACAGTCAGTTATTTGTTTCGTTACTATATTTTAATCTCGTTAATTAGTCTTTATTAATCATTTATTACTTATTAGTCATTTATCATTAAATAATATCAGTCAGTTATCAGTTATATCTTATTACTTATCATTTATCAGTTATCGTTTATCAGTTATCATTTATCAGTTGTCGTTTATCAGTTATCGTTTATCAGTTATCATTTATCAATTATCATTTATCAGTTGTCGTTTATCATTTATCAATTATCGCTTATCAGTTATCATTTATCAGTTATCGCTTATCAGTATTCATTTATCAGTTATCGTTTACCAGTTATCAAGTATCAGTTATCGTTTATTAGTTATTGTTTATCAGTTATCGTTTATCAGTTATCGTTTATCAATTATCTTATCAGTTATCGTTTACCAGTTATCGTTTATCAGTTATCGTTTATCAGTTATTGTTTATCAGTTATCATTTATCAGTTATCGCTTATCAATTATCGTTTATCAGTTATCTTCTATCAGTTATCGTCTATCAGTTATCGTCTATCAGTTATCGTTTATCAGTTATCGCTTATCAGTTATCGTTTATCAGTTATCACTTATCAGTTATCGCTTATCAGTTATTGTTTATCAGTTATCATTTATCAGTTATCGTTTATCATTTATCATTTATCAGTTATCGCTTATCAGTTATCGTTTATCAGTTATCGTTTATCAGTTATCGTTTATCAGTTATCGTTTATCAGTTATCGTTTATCAGTTATCGTTTATCAGTTATCGCTTATCAGTTATCGTTACAACAGGTTTCATCCACAAGACAACATCAAATATCGTCCAAACTCGACTTAGAGGAGCGAAAAAATCTATTAGACACTGGAGATGATCGGACAAGAGTCAGACTAATAGCGGTATCCCAGCCACATGCAAACGCGTGGTTACAATGCGCCCAATATCGAAGTCTTGGCCTAGCTCATACGGACCAAGAATTTACAATTCTTATAAGAATGTGGTTAGGTCTGTGAATTGCTACAAGTGAGTACCGTTGTAGTTGATGTTTACAAACTGCAGATGCTGAGGGCTTTCATGCACTAACTTGCAACTACGATGGTTTACCAGAAATGTGTCATAATGGAATTCGTGACGTCGTTCTCCAGGCGTCACAATCAGCAGGAATGCATGTGGGTTGCGAGATTCGCAACTTTGTCTAAAATCAACAAGAATGGCTAGCCGATATTCTGATCTGCGTGGATCTTTTAGATGCTATAGATTTCGCGGTGACAGATCCACTTCAGAAATCCTTTCTTCGCCAGTCAGCTTATGTACCCGGTCACACAGCTGCGCAGTACGCATCATCGGTCAAAGAGAGGAAGTACCGTGCTAAAATGATTGAGGCGGGATATAACTTCATACCTACAGTCTTGGAGTGTTACAATGGCTGGAATATGAAAGGGGAGAAAATCATCAGATGAATCGCCCGATCCCTGCCAATTCGATCAACTCTACCATACAGCATCGCATCCACACGGTTCTTTCAACGAATATCAATATCACTCATGAGAGGGAATTCAAAAGCTATATTATCTAGCATCGATCTGTTGAACCGACCGTATTACGAGATAGCTAATTTCATAATGGAGAATCCCACATGGAGAATGAACCCCTTCCTCGCGCTTGATATGGCTAGTGATAAGCAGTCTCGCGCTGCACTTGAGACGGAAAATGTAAGGAAAGGTGTGTGCGAAGGCGCAATATGATGTCCACGATTGTGAAATGTCACAAGAACATGCATCTGACATCGAATCAATTATTAACAAATGTGCGAAATCAGCGAGATAGAATACTTCTCTGTATAAGTCCGATGCAGACAAAAACTTATTCGAACCATACGACTCTCACGATAATTCTAGAACAGACATGCGGAAACTGCGCTGCTCAGCAGCTGACGGGTTTTCTGCTGCATTTCATAATCAGCTCAATGATTACGGGATTATGGTCAGCGAGGTCCACATCGATGGTAACTACCTATTTCACGCCCTCTCTGACTAGATGACGGGTAATTTTGATAATCACTTTGGGTATCGTGCAAATATTTGCTACAACCTTGAGGCCAACAAGACGGAGTTTGCACATTTCTTCGAGAACTTTGACAAATCGATCGCGTAACTTCGTAAACCTGCATGTTTTCCGGACATAAGGCACCGGTAGCCTTTGCTCTCCTCAAATAAGCTTCCATTGTCATTCACCGGGAAAGAACTATGCCGTAAATTATTAACAGCAGCACGATAAGCGAGGATTGTATCCAGGACCTTTATATGCCCTTCACGTAACAGAGAGTCGGACTCCTGTTAGTGCTAGTCGTAGCACTAACAAGAGCTCGGCTCTACTATTGAGCACTACCATAGCCTACGGAGAATGAACAGCTACTGCGACGGACCAGCTTCAGTAAACCTTAGCGATTTGCGGCCGCAGAGGGACACGGCGCTGCCCACAATATGATGGAAAACCGCTTAACCCTAAACTTACACTCATCATACTTATCAACAACTGTAAAAGTAACAACAGTTGAAAGAAGCAAGATAATTTGACAATTTAATAATTAATGTAATATTTACAAATTGTGAATTTTCAGTTATAGTTTATCAGTTTTTCTTTATCAGTTATCGTTTATCAGTTGACATTTATCAGTTATCGTTTACCAGTTATCATTGATCAGTTATCGTTTATCAGTTTTCGCTTATCAGTTTTCGCTTATCAGCTATCGTTTATCAGTTATTGTCTATCTGTTATTGTTTACCAATTATCGCTTATCAGGTATCGTTTATCAGTTATCGTCTATCTGTTATCCTTTATCAATTATCGTTTATCAGTTATCGTATATCAGTTTTCATTTATCAATTATCGTTTATCAGTAATCGTTTTATAAGTTATCGTTTATCAGTTATCGCTTATCAGTTATCGCTTATCAGTTATCGCTTATCAGTTATCGCTTATCAGTTATCGTTTATCAGTTATTGCTGATCAGATATCGTCTATCAGTTATCGCTGATCAGTTATCGCTTATCAGTTATCGCTTATCAGTTATCGGTTATCAGCTATCATTTATCAGTTATCATTTATCAGTTGTCACTTATCAGTTATCGCTTATCAGTTATCGTTTATCAGTAACGCTGATCAGTTATCGTTTATCAGTTGTCGCTTATTATTATCGTTTATCAGTTATCGTTTATCAGTTATCGTTTATCAGTTATCGTTTATAAGTTATCGTTTATAAGTTATCGTTTATAAGTTATCGTTTATCAGTTATCGCTTATTGTTTACGCTTATCAGTTATCATTTATCAGTTATCGAAGATCAGTTATAGTTTATCAGTTATCGCTGATCAGTGTTCGTTTATCAGCTATCGTTTTTCAGTTATCGCTTTTTGTTATCGTATATCAGTTATCGTTTATCAGGTATCGTCTATCAGTTATCGGTTTTTAGTTATCAATTATCAGTTATCGCTTATCAGTTATCGGTTATCAGTTATTGTTTATCAGTTATCGTTTATCAGTTATCGCTGATCAGTTATCGATTATCAATGATCGTTTATCAGTTATCGTTTATCAGATTTTGCTGATCAGTTATCGTCTATCAGTTATCGTTTATCAGTTATCGCTTATCAGTTATCGTTTATCAGTTATCGTTTATCAGTTATCGCTGATCAGTTATCGATTATCAATTATCGTTTATCAGTTATCGTTTATCAGTTATCGCTGATCAGTTATCGATTATCAATTATCGTTTATCAGTTATCGTTTATCAGTTATCGTTTATCAGTTATAGTTTATCAGTTATCGCTGATCAGTGTTCGTTTATCAGCTACCGTTTTTCAGTTATCGCTTTTTGTTATCGTATATCAGTTATCGTGTTTCAGTTATCGCTTATCATTTATCGTTTATCAATTATCGCTGATCAGTTATCGTTTATCAGTTATTGCTTATTGTTATCGTTTATCAGTTATCGTTTATCAGTTATCGCTTATCAGTTATCGTTTATCAGTTATTGTTTATCAGTTATCGTTTATCAGTTATTGTTTATCACTTATCCTTTATCAGTTATTGTTTACCAGTTATCGTTTATCAGTTATTGTTTACCAGTTATCGTTTATATGTTATTTATCATTAAGTTATATCAGTCATTTGTCAGTTATCTTTTATCATTAAATTATATCAGTCATTTATCAGTTATAGTTTATCAGTTATCGTTTATCAGTTACCATTTATTACTTTTTTATCGTTAAATAACGCTAGTCGTTATCAGTTACGTTTATCAGTTATCGTTTGTCAGTTATCATTTATCAGTTATTTATCAGTGATTTAGTTTTATCAGTCATTTATATCTTTTGTCAGTCTTTATTAGTCTTTGTTCCTTGTTTGTTATGTACCGTATAATCTTTTATTCTTTTAATATACATCCTCTCCTTGAGTTATTTTTTATTCTTGTTGTATACATCCTCTACATGAGTTAAAATCCGTAATTAATTTACATACAAGCAAAATTTTGGAAAATTAAAACAAGAAACCTCTTAACATATTATGTCTTGACATTATCTTTTAATAACATAATTATTTCATTCAATATAAAATTTACTAATTTCTGAAATTAATTTTGCATTTTGTATATTCAACTAAAGTTATATAT
Organism: Pomphorhynchus laevis; assembly: GCA_012934845.2. Lineage (NCBI taxonomy): Eukaryota > Metazoa > Acanthocephala > Palaeacanthocephala > Echinorhynchida > Pomphorhynchidae > Pomphorhynchus > Pomphorhynchus laevis. Next base: position 29,115 of record WNNJ02001015.1, on the reverse strand, counting down.
TTAAAAAGCGATGTTTAATCTTTATAAATATAAGTCACAAATATAATCAATTTCATTGTAAATAACTTTACTTACTTCATAATTTATAATTAATTATTTAATTTTAGAATTAATGGCACAAAATTTTAAAGGTATAGTCCAGCACAAAGAAATTTAAATTCTTTAAACTTTACATTCAAAATTCATTTTAAATTAATTTTTGAATTTAAAGTTTAAGGAATTTTAATGAATTTTAAAAATTGTTGTTTCTATTTATAAATTACAAACTAACAGGAAAAATAACAAAAGCATCATTATTTGTTTTTCTACTGTTTTAATGAACATGAGTGTTGATTTTCTAATTAATAAACTCTCCAGACTTTAAAAGGCTCATAACTTGGTTAAATTTAAAAAGCCGAAATATGAATACAGAGTATTAATAGTAATCATCTTAACAAGCTTTAAGAATTGTTTTACAGTAAGATTAGACCAGTTGGGCAGCTAAATGGGATGTGGTTTTACGTATTTCAATATAGTAGTGCTATCTATCATAAGTATTACATATAATCAGGATTTGAATGATAAAAGATAAATGCATTTATTATAGAATATCTTTTCCAAAATTTAAGGTAATTTGCTAATAAAGTGAACAACTAAAAGTTAATGTTCAATTCTGTTTCTTCAAAGACGTTATTTTAATAATTTTCAAATACCTACCAAAATAATAAACGGAATTCAAATCGATTTTTTGCTGGATTTTTGATTTAATTATCCAGATAAAAAAATTAATCTAAATTTTAAAGCATAAAAGAATTTTATTGAATTCTTAAAGCCAAATTTTATTATTGTATTTAAAATTTGTTCGGTATGTTCTTTGCAAATTAGAACTTCAAAAATTACAAACTTTCTTTTGTTTTATACTTTTTCAATTAGTATAGGTTGCATTTCTTACATTTAAATACCATAAGCTGAATTAAAATTTAAAGATACAATTTAATACGGTAATTATAGACAAATCCTGAAAATAACTTAAGTTGTAAAGAACGTCGTCAGGGCAGATTTTAAGATGTTGAGCATTATGAAATTCGTATGTTGTCTAATTGTATATCACAAAGGCAAAACTATCCATAAACATAATTAACAATTTAATCTTATATTGTACATCAAAAGCATATTCAAACAAAAGAATTTTATTTCACCTTTCACAAATTTTCTGGCTCTGTATTTAAAATGTAGAAATTCATAATTTTTATTTGAACCTTGTACAAATATTTGGTGTGTATCTAACACCTGGAAATTGTTTATAAACATGTGGTGAATATTTAGGTTAATTGCATATTACTTTTATAACGGCTGGTAATTCTAGAATGACTTACATTTGAGCGGTAGTTCGAAGACCTTATTGTGTCTGAACAATCTGATCTCATATGCACATTAGTAGTTATTGCAGGTGCATTGTTTGACATGATGCTCCCACTACGTCTGCGATGATTTAAAATATCCGTGTCAGACTCAAAATCGTTGTGATATTTATCAATTTTCTAAATTTAATAACATTATGGCAGATTTACAGGAAAGGGTTGTTTTATAAATTATATTGGTATCATTGACGAATTACCAGGAAAACATACGGCTTGCTTATTTGAAACAATATTTATATTATTCCTAAAACAATCTATGTTAATTTATAGATTTTTTAATAACTATGGATAAATAATAATTAATTATAAACAGCTAAAAAGCATCCTTTGATATTTTTAAAATTGTTTGATGATGAATTGAGGTGAGGTAATCAAAAAATAAAGCTATAATAAGCGGAGAAGTTTTCATGTTTGAAGTAATCTTCTTTAATAATCTGTAAAGTTTTGGATTTCATCGTATCGTAAAATGCGGAAAAATCCGAAAACTTTGAAAGTGACAATATATTCATTCTTTGGAGTTCCAAAACTGGTATATAAACTAATCCAGTATTTTTATTTATATAAAATCTATTCAGATTATAAAAACTGATTTATTTTGTTGTATCCTTGTTGCATTCTTCCGTGTGGATAAATTTATAACAATTATTAAATAGTATCCTTGGATCTCTGTGAAATTACTTGATGATGGATTGAGTTGAGATAAGCAACTCAATTCTCTTTGGAGATTTCATCGTAATTGTCGAAGTTTTGATGTTTATAGATATTAATTTTGTAATCATATGCACACAACATGTTGCTCTTCCTTTATCTACCATTTATTTCTTCGTTATTCATATCTTTGTCCAAATTTTTTGAAATTGTGAGAGTGTATTATGTTTCATTTTTACATATTTCGTAATGTGTCAATACTTCGGCACTTTACAAAATTCGTTAAGTGCCGAAGATTCGATATTCTGGAATGACCGTTTCGTTTCTTCGATGTTAGATAGTATGAAGCTTAAATTAAACTGCTTATTTGTGTTAAACTTATTAAATTAAACTGCTTATTTAACAAGTTAGTGATTGGACTGATTTGATCGTGGGTGATTCGCCGATTTGCAAAATTAAAACGATCATCACATTAAACGATAATCACATATGGTTAAATCACATAGAAGAAAAGAACAAAAAATAAAACACGAGCAAAATTCCCAAGAAGATAAGTTAAAAATTGTCTGCAAAAAAATAAAAACATTATGGGTAAACAGTTAGATAACAAATTCAAATCCTGAAATAAGACATTAAAATATCGTTAAAAAAATATTCGTAAATTTTATAAAATTTTGGAACTAGTTTAAAGTAGTAATTTTGAGAATAAAATCTTATAATATAATAATAAATCTAATAATAATCTATAATTTTATTTAAGATTGAAATCAGAATTATCATTTGATATAAATTTTGATTCTTTGTGGAAAAGATAAGATCTTGAATTGTACGGGACAATCGACAAAATTGAAGCCCTTTTAAAGTCAATTGTGTGATTAAGATAAGTAAATTGCTGAGCGATGACCCTTAAATATATCGCCCTTGTTAACATAATAGATATGTTGTCTAATACGTTTAATGAAACCTTACCATGTTTAACATTACATATATGTTCACAATATTTGCAGGGTATCTTGTTACCCTGCAAAGCCTCGACATTTTTTTGAATAAATTTTAATTAATTATGAAGAATTTATTTTTTGTTGATAATGATAATATAAATTAAACATTTTACACATTGTCAACGTACATTATTCATTTTCAAAACATGTGGGATGCATTTCTCATAGTTGGTTCGTTATCACGAAGAAAATACTGCGGCAATAACTTTGTCTTACATCAAAGATGCTTCTCCACGATGATATTAATATCACAATTTCTCTCGCGAAAGATAACTGATTTAAACTTATAACAATATGCACTGATGAATTGGAATTTAAACCTAAATATGGAATCAGGTCGATGACTTAACAAATGGTAAACCACTAACTTTCGTATTGTCTTAACTTTATACAAGTGGGATGACTTATTTGAGCACGAAATTAAATAACTTGTAAAATGGTTTCGCTCTGTCACACGCGTGTTTGAGTTTTTCAAAACACACTCGTGTTTTGATTCTGTTCTCGAATTTTTATCAAACGAGATTGGTGTTCTTTACTTCAGACTGACGTTTACTAACAAGTTGGTATCGGGCAAGATGTGTTTTATGGACCTTAACTATATCATCAAATGTTTAATATCCACCGTTATGTTATATGCTAACACTGCAGACTTATAGCATCTACATATAATTTAAGTCTACAAAGAGAAAATAATATTATACCCAGTATGGTACCAGTTGGCTACCCAGAATGGCCTATTAAAAAGTCCAAACGTAAATATTTTATACTTAATAAAACGCTATTATGATAACAGTAAAACGTATACATGTATACCCGTTATCAACAATGAATGGGCTTCATTACTATCAAAATTTATTAATAATATATGATAATATTTCTTTTGTAAAATAAATATCTGCCATTTTTATGTAAGAGTAGCTCTGAAGATGATGATAATAGTTGTCTAAATATTAATTTTTCAAGAAATTCAGAATTAATTTTATTGGTTTCATTAAAACTTAAATGAATATACAATGATACAAGGATATCGTAATGACGGTTTTCAATAAAAATATTTAAAATTATCTGATACAAGGATATCGTTATTGACTGTTTTCAATAAAAATATCAAAAATTATCTAAAGGTTTTTAAAGCTCTACATAAATATTGTCATAAGTGAGTTCATGTAATAAATCTAATTCAAATCTGAGAATATCTTCAATATCGGGTTGAATTTGGAAAGCCATCACGATTATTTCAGATTAAAATCAGAATTGTCATTTGTCATTCATTTCGAATCTTTATGGAAAAGATAAGATCTTTAATTGTGCGGAACAATGCATCACTACATTGTTCCGCACAATTCAAGATCTAAATATTTTCTATTTAATGTTGCAATGTTTTAATATGATCAAAATGTCGAAAAGCTTGCTACAATGTAATTTTTCTTTGCTCTTATGTTTCCTCACTTAAAAGTTCGACTCAAACAGAGATATAGAATCTCAAATATAAGTCTGCATAAATTATACTGTCCTTGTTAATGTTTACGTAAAAATTTTAAATTTCTAAAATCTAAAATAACTTTGAACTTAAAAATTGAAAAAAATCTTTAAAAATATAAATCTTGAATATTTCTAAAGCCTATATTTTGAAAAGTAAAATCAAAATACTTACATTATCTGTTTCTATCAATTCTTGTGTTGGTTGCTCAGTCTCTAAACGAATAAATACATGTTATAAAAACAGCGAACGAAATGACCAAATTGTCCAAATTTGCTGTGGTGTGTATAAGAGCTGCATGACCACAAACCTTATGTATGTTAGTATGCTCACATATTTGATAAATATTTTTAAGACTCTTTGCTGCAATATAAGCTTATTACTTTTTCAAATAAACTTACATTATGACCTTACTTAAATGATTTTAACTTACGTATTTTTTTCAAAAATTACCCATACTTTCGTAAAATTTTAACTTTATCGGATTTATCGTTTAAAGCAAGGATTTCCACTCTCTTTATTATTTAAACTATAAAAATATATTATTAAATACGGTTCGCAAGAAAATGTATCCAAATGGTATTAAAACGAAATCGCACACAGTAGAGTTTGCAAGTTCTACTGGGTTAGAATTTTGAAGGCATTGCATTCGTTGAAGAAGCTATATGATAAACTAGATTTTCAAAACTTAATTATATTATAAATGAGTCCTTCTTGAGGGTTTATTTAAACTAGTCACCATTCGCTAATAAGTGGCAACTATTCGAAAATATTATTATTAATTATAATATATTAGATTTTTTTTAACTATAAACCTGATTTATTTCAAAAATTACATTCCAGGAATCCCGCAAATGGGCTAATTTCAAACAAACAAAATTAAAATAAGTATTCATTTGATGTAATCACCGTCTCCGTATTGGAATGTTGCCAGAATGGCGCAGGATCTTTGATCTTGATGCTCTTAAGCAAGCCGATACCATTCTAGCCGAAGATATGCCGATTGATGTGCGCAAAGCGCTTATCTCATCACTATAGTCTGTTCCTTTTTTATCTGCTATTTTTCCTGCTAAGTTCTAGCTAATATATTAGATTTATAATATAATTATATTATATATAATATACAATATATCAAATTTAATTAATATAATATGTATATTAAATATAGAAAATTTATTAGATTCTAATTATATTATTTGACACCAATTATGAAATATAACAGTTATTAGCTTGAATATCAACATAACACTTGTTGAATGAAATACTGTCTAAAAGCATATATGGATCTAATTTTTTCATATATTTGAGATATTTGTTATAATATTTATATAATATTTATTATATAACATAATACTTATGTTACTTCCTTGTACATATTACTTAGATTTAAAGAAAATATTTATTATTTGAATATAATATTTTTAATTTATATAATAAATTAAAAATGTGTTATTAATAACATTTGATAAATATTATATTTGATAAATTTAATCATAATTTATTATTTATATTGATAAATATTATAACATAAATAAATGAATTTATTATTATTTAACTAATCAACAAAAATTTCTTGACAAGAAAAAAAACAAAAAATATACAAGATGTTTCCTGTCAACCACTGGCCCAAGTGTCGGGTCGTGGAGGCAGTGCACGAATCAAACTACTCCAGGCATCGCGATCCTGTGCGACAGACCAGAGTTCTCTTACAGATTGCCCAAAGCGGTCTTTGGCCAGTTTCGAGATTTGATATCTTCATCGGTATCAATGTCTACCTCGAGGTATCTTTCTAGAGAGTCCGTCCTGGAAAACCCTCCAGGGTTTCTTTTACCAGAAAAAGAAATTTATAAGAAATTTATCTTCTTGTAAATTTCTTTACAAGAAATATATTAAGAACGATGAACAATGGTCAACTCAGAACTGACGGGAAAAGTTTTCATTGTCGGGTGCCATGTGACCGGACAGTTTTTAACTAATCAATTTTTGTAATTAGTTAAAATAATCCGTTATAAATATGAAATTGACAGGTTTTATATAAGAATATAAATTTTAGTTTTCTACACAAAAAAAAACTTAAATTCTAAAATTGCTTTTAAATTTGTTTTTGGTTTTTTGACACAGACATTGAATCCACAATCAATTGGTTAAATTTTAGCGATACTAACTACGTTTGAATTACACATGAGCTTTTCATGAATTACATTTAATTTATGCTTTAGCCGAAAGTAATATTAATAAGCTATCAATTTAAACAAGCACTCTAGCAGCTAGTTAGTAAAGACAAACAAAGATCAATGAAAACTTATTTCTAAATTGGTAAGCTATCATTCTATTATCAAATGCTGCTTTCATCCATTACATTTATAGTGCAAGTAGATTCTCTTTTATCACACTGTATTATCTAACTTAGACAAACATCAAAATTACGCACTTATCGAATTATAAAATTACATTTACGTTATCCTGCAATAATATCTGTTATTAATAATACCGTTATAATAATTATAACGCCTATCTAACAAAAATTAAACCATCAAATAAATATAAATATATGGATAAAATTGAATTAATAGAATCCTTAAATATTTTGATAAATCAAAATTATTTAAAAGTAGGGACATCTATATTTAGACAAGTAAAAGGTGTTCCAATGGGTGGTAATAGTAGCCCAATTATAGCTGACTTGTTTTTAAGCTTTATAGAATATGAATTTGTTCATAACTGTGTAAAAACTAAATCTAAACAATATAAATATATGAAATATATGTTTCGATACATTGATGATATATGTGTATTTAATTCTAATAATTTTTATTCAATTAGTGAGCACATTTATCCAGAAAGCCTTATTCTTAACAAAACCAATATTAATGATAAAGAAGGTGTATATCTAGATATGAACATTAAATTAACATTAACTAAAACTACTATTAATTTATATCGTAAAGATGACATATTTAAATTTACAAGAAACATATTTTTGCATGAGCATTCATGCATACCATATAATATAAAATATAATACATTAAATAATGAAATTTTAAGAATTGCAACAATATGTAATGATATTGGCTTTCTTCAAAATCATTTAAATAATTTAATAGATACATATTTTAAACTAGGTTACTATAAAAATAACATCAAGCAGAAAATAGTAAAATATATAAATCAACACAATAATATAAAGAATAAATTTAAACTCTTAAGTGGCAAATTTTTATGGATGGATAATAAATAATATACTTTGCATTAGAATAAGATACTAGATAGTTATTTCAGAGGAAATACATCATTAGCATGTATTTGGCCCCGCTGCTATGTTGGGTAGAGAGTTAGGGGCCGAAACCTGATAGCATAGCAGTTCCTCCTGATGACCTCTAATTCTTATTCTGATACAACGTCTGTTATTTATTAGTCAATTCATAAAAATGACGTTTATTTTAAATTTTATTTTTTATTTTTATTTTTAACTTGATTTAAATTATAGAAAATCTAAAAACAATTATTAATTTTATTATTTAATTATTAAATTTTGATTTAGCATTATTATGTTTTGTTTATTTTATAATTATATAACAATACGTAGACTCAGTTAGCTGATTTAATTATCTGTTTTTACAATACTTTTAACTTTCACGATTTTTTTAAGTTTAGTTGTAGGATTATTTTATTTGATTTCATAATAAATTATTATATAAAAGTTGAATTATAAAAAAGAAAGTTAATTTTAACTTTTCAAAAGTTAAAATCCGACTCAATTTAGTCTAAGGTATTAACTTTTATAATACTGCTTGTTTTGATTTACTATGTTGTATTTTACAATTAAAACTAATTTATAAAAAAACAAATTTAAGAAACAAATTAATGTATTCTAAAGATATAATGATAAGCGTATTTATTTAAAAATAATTATTGCTAAATAATGAATTTGAAAACTTGAATTACCTTGTTAAATTTGAAATATAAAGTCATAGTTACTTATTTACATTTGGATATAATCTATCGATTAAAATTTCAAATTATCAAAGGATTTGCAGATGCTACCGAGCGCGTTCCCAGGTTGCGGATAGAAGAAATTCCTTTAGATATAAAGGAAATCTGTGAAATATGCTAGATTACTGGTCGAATAAGTAGTCACGAACAATTATCGGCAGGGCTATCGTATAGTGTAGCTAGTATGGCTCCCAGTCTCTTTAAAAAGCAACAAATCCAAAAGGGACTTTGCACTGTGACATGGCGAATCCATTATAGGCCATCTATCAAGAACTACCACCTTTTGTTAGACAAAAAATGTGCTTGGTTGCACACTGGATAAGGCCCTCCGCCGATAACTGGAGGCTCTAATGACAGGCCATAACGACATGTGGGCCAGTGGGAATAAACCCAGTCGTAAAATCTAACATGAAAATGTCAACCCAAAATCTAAATCCTAAAACTAGGGCGTCCCCCGTAGGCGACGCGTGCGATCCCCAGTCAAACTGCTTTTGATCAACTGAATATCGACCCAAGCCAGCTGATAACTGACCTGTGGCACAGTGCAACAAAACAGATACAAGAAATTGCATGAAATCTACTTGAAACAACAAAATCCGGAGCACGCTTCATTGATAAACAAGACCGACATTCCAGTAGACGTGTGGAAGATTCTTGGTCGCGACGGCGATGCTATTCTCGCTGACCTATTTAACAAGATTGCAGCTGATGACGAGATCCCAAGCTCTTTGAGGACAAGTACGACTTTGTCCATTTGAAAGGGCAAAGACAACATTTCTAATTGCCTGAACTACCGCCCAATCCGCGTACTCTGCTACCTTATTAAAATATTCGAGCGAATGCATCGACAACCGCTTTATGACGATCGTAAATATTACGCCAAACAAATTCGGATTCGTAAAGGGAAGAAACTCGACAGATACAGTCCTCACGGGCCGTCTGATCCATGAAAAACACGGTGAAAAGAATAAGACTGTATGCACGACGTTCTTAGATCTTGAGAAAGCATTCAACCACATACCTCACGACCTCATTTAGCATGTACTCATGTCACATGGTGTCCTTAAAGTTAATGTAGCATGGGTGCGACATCCCTACACTAACGTGACCAGCACTACTCATTGCAAATGGGTAACGTCGCCACTATTCTTAATCACCGTTGGCGTCCATCAGTGCTCTGCTATCTCGTCACTTCTGATTATCCTCTGCATGGGCAAAATTACAACTGATCTACAATACGCGTCACCATTTACATTACTGTTCGTCGATGATGTTTTTTTCATATCAAGTACCATTAGGTTTGACGTGCAGAGACAGAATCAGAAATCAAAGTATCGTCTTAACAACCACGGACTGCATCTAAACGAAAAAGACTATATGAGGTTGAATTCGGATGGACGCCAACCACGAAGGCGTCTAAGTATGCGATGGTTGGACAAGGTAATTACAGATATAAAGGCCATCAACGCGAAGCCAGAAGATGCTCTAGATCGGATCAAATGGAGGAGAAGCAGCGGACCCTTCAATTTAGCCGGAAAACGCGAGGGAAAATATGAAGATTAAAATATCGCATTTTCAGTAGTAAACTTTTGTAAAACGTTTGACATTTCGTGCATGTATGACTTGCAATATACAATGCAAGCAGATACCAGATATATCTATTTGATCATTAAAGATAATTTGTAAAATAGATTTATATTTTGTTGTGCATGAAAAAGATTAAATAGATTTCACCTGTACAAATCTTGTCGTTAGAGCTGTACTTTATTTCTTCAGATCGAGGTTCCTTTATGTCTTGAATTAGATTCGCTATATGCATACCCTATAAAATATACAGTAGAGCAAACGAAAATATAACTTTCGAATAAATTGTGCTAAGATCATTGTCAGTTGAAAATTTGACCCCACTGAATTCTTGACCGCGGTCAAGAATTTTATTTTACGATCGACGATGATAAATTATTCATTAAACAGTCAAGATACCTCTTTATTTTTTAGTTCACTGCATTGATTGTATAAGAAAAAAATACAAAAGTTACTATTTTAGTTAATAATTCACTGCCTTTTGATAAATTGTTTCGCACTTTGTATGATCACAAAGGAAGCATTTGTGTTTTGCAAAATGTAGCAATTGGGAAAGGTGAAAAAACTATTTTTTTGTGTTAATATTTAGAAGATATCTGAAATAACAGCTTTTGGTTTCTACCAGCAAATATTTTTTAAATGTATTTTTTAAAATGATATTCAGCTGTTATATAAAATCTTCAATAAGAATGGCAGTGAATCAAATAATTGCATATCCTATAAATATTTTCAAGTTGATGTCAATATTATATTATCCAGAATCTCCAGTTATATTTAGTACTACTTATGTCATTTTTTATTATCGACAACCGAATTTTTTACAACTTGGCTTTAATAAAATTGAATCGAAATCATACGCATTAGTAGAAATTTTATAATCTAAATTTATTTTGTGTAGATTTATAAGTAAATGAATTATGTAAATCTAATCATTAATTGCAAGGAATATTCTTATTATGTAGTTTCAAATATGAAGAGAACCGAAGAAGTTAGGAAATAGTTCACTTCAAAAACTTTAACCAAATAAATAAAACACACAAATATTTCGAAATTATTTGTATTTCTAAATATTTGTGTAGCATTTTAAAACTAATATTCAAAGATATTTAAAAATCATTTTCGAAATGTTCCTATATGGATTATTTATTAAATTATTATTGTATATCAGATCAACTAACGAAGTCTATGTATTTTATATTATTTATAAATCAAAAAATATATTAATAAATAATTAAAGAATAAATAATTTGATATAAGATTTAATATAATTTATATAAAGTTAAAATTGAAATTAAAAATAAAGTCAATTGTTATGAATTGACTAATAAATAACAGACGACGAATCAGAATAATATCATTATTATTGATGTGTCGTATGCGGCTACACAATGTAAAATCTTCTTAATAAGGTTCTGTTTCCAATTATTATCAATTTGACCTTGATTTAACTGCTGTATTTGCATCATTACGGCATTCACATCTTGACTGTTAACATTTAATCAATTTAAGACATTAAAATATTAATAAAAATAGAAATCAGATCAGCTAAATGAGTCCACGTATTTTATACTATTTATCAATGAAAAATAATGCTAAATAAAATGTAAATAATTAAATAATAAATATTTGTTACATTTTATATAACGTATATGCTTAGCTGTATATATACTCAAGTATATACTTACGAAATTGTGTCGAATCAGATTAACTAACAGTCTACTTATTTTATATCATTTATAATAATTATAGATAATTAAATGATTATAAAATTTACAGACAATAGAATTATAATTAAATGAAAATAGAATTTCTTATTTAAATATAAAATATAAGTAAATTTTTATGAATTGACTAATATATGATATACGGTGTATCAGAATAAGGATTACAGGTCATCAGGTGGAGGAACTGATATGTTATTAACTCTCGAACCCTATGCCGCAACACAACACAGCAGCGGAGGAAATACATGTTAATGATGTATTTCTCGTGATTTATTTGATTTGATAATCTAGTGTATCTTATTCTAATACAGTAAACTAAACTACACCAAGCAACGAGTTTTGTATTCGTGAGGATATGGAGTCAACGAAAGCTATAATCTCTCAGGTGTTTCATTCATATTCTTAGAGTCGACGAAAGCAATATTATCTCACATGCTTTATTCATATTCTCAAGATGAACAAGCAAATTTTCGTGTTCCCAAAATGTTTCGACTAGGTAAGCAAAGCTCTGGCGGAAAACCCAGACTTTTAAAAATCACGGTTATATAAGATTTATTTGTTATATAAGATTTTATATATTTTATATCAAGTTAAAATATAAAATTGAAATTTAAAATAAAAATCAATTTTTATTAATTGACCAATAAAAATCATAATAACATAATAGTAAACTTTAATTCTGTATATGACTTTGCTTTTAGATTTGGTGTTGTTTCTTTAAAATTAAATTTTTCGATATGCTATCAGCTTATATAAAACAGTTATGAACACTTCATTAATTACAGTTCATCAGTTATATCAGTTCATTAATACTAACATTAACGAGTAAGGATTAGATGTCATCAGGAGGAACTGCTATTTCATCAGGCTTCGGTCAAATTCTTCTATAATTTAATTATTATTGATTAAATTATTACATTACAATATAAAATTATTACATATTATATTAATTTTATATTAAAAAATTAATATTAAATTATTACTATGTATTAGAAGATTACAAACTATTAATAATATTAAATAATATTACATAATGTAATATTACAATATTATAAACTAGGATATTACATTGTTTTAGAATATTATATTGTTTAAGAATAAACTATTATATATTTAAATAAACTATTAAAATAAATATTTAAATATGGATATATAATTATATTAGAAATATATATTAATTAGATAATATATAAATTAATATTAATATTATAAGTGAACTATAATTAGAGTATTATTTGCTTTTATAATATGAGATAGGAATTATTATATAATTTTTATTCTTATATTATTATAAAAATATATCTTGAAAAACAGACCATAAAAACATTTTGTCCTCGTGTAATTTTTCAATTTTTCAAAAAGTGTTTAGTAACATAATATTTTCAAAGATTCAGCATTGTGCTATAAATGAAATAATAATGTAGAGTTTTGTTTAAGTACAAACCTTTTCACAAATTGTTAATTAATTTAATAATTTAAAATAATTTAAATTTTCGTTAAATAATTTAAAATCAATTTTTTTATTTTCTTTAAATTACAAAACTGGCTTTAACATTCAAATTATTCTATTTGCAAATCTAAATGTACCTAATTTCATGACATACCAAGAGGTTAAATCACATGCATTTATTTAAAGTCATTAAGGATCTAAAAATAGTTATTGTATTTTATCTTGGTTTTATTTTCATAGTTTGTTTGTATAATGCTTTTGTTTTATAATGAGGCACCTGGTAATGATATATCATAACAAAGTGTATCAAAATAATGTAATATTGGTTGATATCTACATACATTTGCACTAAACACTTCAAGCTAACGTCCAGTTAACTTTAATTTGTTATTTACAATATTTACGTCGTGCGTATCATTTTAGGAAATCAGATCGTTGATATCAAATAACGATCTGATCAAGGATAAGCATCAAAATACAGCTTGAAATAATCAAATAAAAATAAAGTAAAAACAAAAATATAGTAATCTGTTTAAATTAAAAATTCTTGATGAATTGATTATGAAGGGGAAATTTAAATTCCGAATGGAATACTCGTTTAATACAAAACTGATAAAATATAAATACATATTGATTTATAAATATATATTAATTGATATTTATTAATATAAATTAATTCATATTTAGATATTTTATAAATTAAATAAAAGAATTCGACGTCACGTGAATAAGGGTAACATTTTGTCGAAATTGCAAATGTCATAAATGCAACGACTACTTTATTACAAAAAATGTATCATTATGGCGTCAAACAATAAAATTTGATTAAATGCCTATTTTAAATTTAATAAATTTTTAAATATTAATATTTTAAATATTTAATTTCTAAAATTAAATTTAAAACCTTTTCGGAAATACTCCCTATTGAAATAGGGAGTATTTATTTTTTATCAAATGTATCTATAATAAATTTGATTTAATTTTAAATTTAATAATATTTTGAATATAATTTAAAAACCTTTTTTGAATACTCTCTATTGAAATATTAATACTTTAGTGTATATATAATAAATTATAAAAAGGTTTCGACGTTTTGCGAACAGCGTTATTATGTTGTTGGAAATGCAAACGTCACATATGCAAACGACTACTTTATTCAAGAAAACGTATCATATCATAGAATGAAATTTGATTTAATGGATATTTTAAATTTAATAAAATTTTAAATATAATTTAAAATTAAAAACTTTTCTAAAATACTTCCTATTGAAATATCAATACTTAAGTGTTTGTTTAACAAAATAAATAAAATGATCCGACGTTTTGCAAATGACGTTATCATTTTATGAAACTGCAACCGTCATAAATGCAAACGACTATTTATTCCTAGAAAAAGTATCATATCAAGCATTTAAATTTGATTTATTACATATTTTAAATTTAATTAATTTTTAAATATAATTTAAAATTAAATTTTAAACCTTTTCGATAGTACTCCCAATTGAAATATTAATATTTTAATAAATTAAATAAAAGTTTTTTACGTTTTGCGAATGACGTTATCATTATGTCGAAAATTCAAACGTCATAAATGCAAACAACTATCTATTCCAATAAAAAGTATCATATCAACAATAAAATTTGATTCAATGTCTATTTTAAATTTAATTAATTTTTAAATATAATTTAAAATTAAATTTTAAACCTTTTCGATAGTACTCCCAATTGAAATATTAATATTTTAATAAATTAAATAAAAGTTTTTTACGTTTTGCGAAAGACGTTATCATTATGTTGAAAATTCAACCGTCATAAATGCAAACGACTATTTATTCCTAGAAAAAGTATCATATCAAGCATTTAAATTTGATTTAATACACATTTTTAATTTAATTAATTTTTAAATATAATTTAAAATTAAATTTTAAACCTTTTCGATAGTACTCCCAATTGAAATATTAATATTTTAATAAATTAAATAAAAGTTTTTTACGTTTTGCGAATGACGTTATCATTATGTCGAAAATTCAAACGTCATAAATGCAAACAACTATCTATTCCAATAAAAAGTATCATATCAACAATAAAATTTGATTCAATGTCTATTTTAAATTTAATTAATTTTTAAATATAATTTCAAATTAAATTCTTAACCTTTTGGGAATACTCCCTATTGAAATATTAATATTTTAGTGTATCTATAATAAATTAAATAAAAGGATTCGACGTTATGGCAATGAATGTACCGTTTTGCAGAAAATGCAAACGTCATAAAAGGATACAATGCCTCATTTGTATAGGGATAAATTTAATTTTCAAATTAAAAATATAAATAGTCTCCATCTAGTTTGTAAATTAGTTATCGATTTATTCGGAACTTGTTTAGACAGCGATGATATCCATAGAAATAAGATACACTTATTTCATTAATTGTTTGGGTTTATGAGATAATGTGATGTCGCTGAATTTAAATGTCATATTCTGCGAATGAGATTTATTTTCAATATTTGAGTAGAATAACTCCGCCATCATCGAATAATAAAATTTGTAATCATTTATTACAACTTAAAACTTTATATAGAAATATACTGAATTAAAAATGTGGTTGAAGTTGTATTTAAATTATAATCATTTATTACAACTTAAAAGGCGTTTACAGTTTAAATTTTGCGATGATGGCAGTTTTACCGAAATATTAAAAATAAATTTTATTGCTGAATATTAAACAACAGCAGGTATCGTTCCAATTAAGATATTTTGTAGAAAAATATAATAAAATAAAATCTATGAGTAAAATGTGGAGTAAAATATCTTTAGAGGTGGTATCTAATGTACCTTTTTTGCGTTAACCTCAAGTAGATTATCTATTCGATCGATCAGCATTTGTATTTCTTCATCTAAAATAAAAATATTTTGTTATTAAGAAATGTTTTTGCAAATACATAACCAATATTTTAGTCATGAACTATTAGTCATATAGTTACTTTATCTATTTCCCAAATAAAATTTTTCTTCTGTAAATGGCTTTAAGAGCAAAATGTTTAAAGTAGAAGATTTAAGAAAAATTAAAATGTAATCGCAAGAGACATGCTATTATTTCTTTTCTAAATATATAAACTTTTACTTCTTTTAATAGAACTACTTTGTAGCGGTATTGTGAAATGCTCGAGTATAATATTAGTTTGGAAAATTTACTTGTTTTTATTGAAATGTAGGTCTCTGTGTAACTCCAGAATCAAGGACTTCTTAGACAATAAAAGTATTTTAAGAAAACAGAATTATCGTAATTATAGTTACACGCTTTTGCGTTAGAATTTCAGAAAGAGATAATAGTATTTGTCTTTAAATAAGGATTAATTTTATATCTATGAAATTGAGCTATTACATGAAGCTGACTTTATGACAAGTAGCGGTGAAAATAACCTTCAAGCGAAAATAATTGCATTTATTGAAAAACATTTATTTTTAAACATCCATTAGTTTAAAACATTTATTGACAAAGCTTTATTTTTAAACATTTACTTAAGAAAACATTTGTTTTTTAAACATTCATTATTTTTAAACATTTAAAAAACTGACTTTATGACAATTAGCGGTTCAAACAACCTTCGAATAAAAATTATTTTTATTAAAAAACATTTGTTTTTATAAACTTATCAGTTGATAAGTAAACACTTTTTAATCAATCTTTCCATACGAAATAAATATCCAAGATTTTACTAGACTAAAAAGTAATAAAATAATAAATTAATAAATTTGATAAATTAAATTTAAATTGCATTTATAGTTTAAAATTTATAAAAGTTTATTAATAATATATTTAATTTATTTTATAATAAATTAGATTTATTATATCTAATAAAAATTATTAGGTATTTGAAGCAATGACATATACAAATAATTAAACAAAAAGGTTACACATTTTATTTAAAAAATAAAGCACAATTTTTACTTTGTAAGTCGCTTCGCTGATTTAAGTACTTTATATAAACCATATATTTAAAAATAAACTAAAAAATGTGCTCAAAAGGGTGTTAGGTGGGATATAATTGTTATTGAATTTAAATTAATACTTCATTATTGAACCGTAAGCTGTCTTTTTTTACTATTGTGAATATTGTATACACGAGCCGTTATTCTTAACTGATTGTAGTGTACAGTGATGCTGATAGGATATAAACAACCACACGAGGATAATATCAAACCGACCAGTTAAGAATAACTTCATTATTGTATAGAATTGTTCAGTCAGCATATCTCTGGACATGTTAAAACATCAATATTATAAACATCAATATTTGCATAACAATAATTTTAGTATAATTTCTTTTTTATTTAGTATTATTATTCACATTTAGCCATTCATACACATTAATTATCAACATTTAGCTATTTATACACATTAATTATCCATATTTAGTCATACGGATAAAGTCGAAGAGCTTTCAGGAGGATACAAAATTTTTTGTTTTGTGACCAAATCTTAATAACATCTTAAACAAAATACCCATTTCCTTTGTAAATTGACAACTTGATGGTATTATAGACCGTTATCCTCTACTTCTTAACAGTATGAAACCGCATTTTCTATTAAGGAAAAACTGATAAGTGCGTACAGAAGAAACAGAAAAATGAATGACATGTCGGATAATATATAATCTAGATTAAAACAACAATTCGAACGTTAAAATATAAAATATAGTGTCAGGTTGCTGATTTAATGATGATAATCAATACGATTTAAACATACCTTCAATATAAATAGGTTTCGTTGTATCTTCGTTGTTGTTTACCTATAATGTAATCAGCGATTAAATTATAAAGTTATAAATTTTGTAATTCAAATTATCATTTGAATTATAATCATCGCAACTTTACGAATGTTTGAAAAGGATATATTATTTTTGATCGGTGAATGTTATGATGGCAGACAAATTAAATAAGCAATAATTCGCAATCGACGTTCATTATCGAATATTTTAATTTAGTTGTTAGTAATTATTAATTTATATGAATCATTTTTCGTATAATGTGCATATTAAATGTAATATATTGTGATAATATCGAGTATTATCGCCTTACTAGTAATTTGATTTAATTAATTATTTTCTTTTTGTGAATATTAAAATAGCTTATTATATATAATATGTAATATATCATAATATGGATAAAACGCCATATTTTATATAATATATAATATGTGCATATCATATACCCTATATTGTAATAATATAGTGTATTATCGCCTCATATGGACGTCAATTCTACCAGTTTGATAAATATGTTCGATCATTTCTGTCCACTTTTGGTTTTTTGAAATATCGCTAATATTACAATCCTCTTTGTGCGGATTGATGTACCAAAGTGTGCAATTCATTCACCAGTTATTGAAATTATAAGCAATTATCAGTTATTGAATATCAGTATAAGCTTTATTAAGCACATGCTGCTCTCGGCTCAAGTAAAAACAAAATATTACATAAAAATATACATCAACATGTCAAAAATAAAACAACATGGCTGGTTTCTTGGAAGGTATGTGAGTATTGTGTGCGTACTTTCAAAACAATTTAAGATTTTTTTTTGAATCTACAAATTGAATGTTTTTTTAAATTCAAGGATACATTTATTGAGTGTTCTGATAAACTCAAATGTATTAAAAATTCAGCGTTGAAGTCAAGAGCAAATTAATTATATTAGATATATTTTCGAAATATTAAATTATATTATTATATTATACTATATTAGATATAATTTTGAAATATTATATTATCTCCTATTATATTAAATATAATTTCGAAATACCAAATTATATTGTTATATTAAATTATATAATCAATGCAATATAACGTTCACCAAACGCAATACAGTAAGAATTATTGTATTGCACATATTAGATACCTTTGAAAAATGGTCAAGTGAATAAGTGAATTCAAAGGGCAGGCGAAATAATAAAGTTAATACAACGTTTCAAATTGAACTGTTAATAACGCTAAAATAAAGACTTTTGTTTATATTACAGGAATACATTACAGAGGCGAAACTCTACACTCTATTGTTGTATAATTTATCTGTTTCTAAGTGATTTTTTAAGTGATAATATTAGATATCAAAATACGTTATTTTATAAGTCACAAGTTAACACTTAGTGTACCACCACCTCATAGTCGATTTGGTTACTTTTGAAACACGAGATTTTACCTCGTGTTTCAAGAGATTTTACATGACATCTACTATTTGTGTTCACCTGAAGGAAACAGCATCTTCTTGCTTCTCTTTTAGATTCTTTGTTTAGAATCCCCAAATACATTTGTAACTTAGAAAACACCTTCAATAAAAACAGTCAACTACGGAGAATTTTTTAGTATAAATACAATATACATGTAATTTCTCTTATTCCAATCATGTAGTACTTGCAGTATTATACGGTTTGACATTTAACATTTTTACTTTTTTAACAAATGATGTAACGAGGCAAATTATAAACGATTTGTGGAAGACGACTTGTTCTCTAAAACTCGCGTTTATTTTGGTTGCATAACTTTAAAATTGTTGTCTTATACGAAATTTAAATGATTAAGCAGTTAAATAAAATAATCAATTAGTTTTATATTAAAATGTAAAATTATTTCATATTAGTATCATCTAGTATAGTATCTTGATGATATATATGATATATATGTAGATGATAGGATATAATCTAAATAGATTATATTAAATAGATTATTATTAAATTTAGATGATATATCTAAATTTTAGTTTTTAGATATTTATGATATTTATAATCTGAATAGATTATATTTAATAGATTATTATTAAATTTAGATGATATATCTAAATTTTAGTTTTTTTGATATTTATGATATTTATAATCTAAATAGATTATATTAAATAGATTATTATTATCTAAATTTTAGTTTTAATAAATAATTTAGTTTTTAGCTAAATTAGTTTTCATCTTCAATTTTCTTTAAGAGCACATCGAACGTATCATTGAATAGTGAAATTAGTGTTTTAATTTCCAGGAACTATCAAGTATGGTTAAACGGCAGCAAAAATTATTTTTATATTTCGCTAGTAACTACCAGAAAGAAAAAAAAGTAACTTCAGAAATTGTTTGAAGATGCTAGTAGTTACTAGCGAAATATTAAAATTTTTTATTGTCATTCAACTATCCCTGATAGTTCCTGAAAATAAAAAAAATTTAAATACAGATCAGGATGGGTATATTTCACAAAACTAAATTATTTCATATAGTATCTTTTAATTATGTATTATAGAATATTGTTAGGCCGTCAGTATTTTAGATCATTACTTTGTGATCCAACAATACGGGAAAGATTAACAAAATAAAGTTTGACTAATTCGTAATTCAAATATGTTGTTTTCGTACATAACGCAGGAAGAAAAGCATCAATTGTTTGTTATCAGCTATAATTTTAACATAATAAAGTTATTAAATATGCTAAGCATAATGAAATCTTTTAAAAAGTATTAAAGTATTAAAGTATTAAAAAGTATTAAAAAGTTTTGTTATTATAATAAAAGACAACAAATTATATATAGATTATATAATAAACTATCATATTAGTTTACCAATATTATTAATAAACAATTAATGTTAATTGATAGTTTAAAATTAATTTAAATTAATAATAAAATTAAATAATTATTAATTAATAATTAATTTGATTAATTAACTTATGTATCAGTTCAACTATCAGCAAAAGCTCAATATTACCACTAAGTAATATTATTTGTAGTGTTTGACACCTGTATTACTCTCTAGTACATTAATATAATGAATAGGGGCCAAAGGGCTTGAATAATCAAAGCGTTTGAATAAACGCTTTGATTATATCAGTACAAATAAAAAAGAATAGCTTGCAAAAATAGAGATGCCCGAACTATTGAGCATCTCACAATTATTACCCTTTATAAGGACGGCCTTAAATAATTACTGCAAAACGTGTCTTAGTTCAGATCGTTCTCTAATTTTCTTGAAAAGTATATGGAGTTTAAAAACTTTAAATAACCACTATATTTGAATCACTAATTCAAATATATCTAAATAACGTTTAGTAAATACACTTAACGACATTAATATCGAATTGACCTTGATAATCACATTTTGATGTAATAAGTTGTTTTCTCAAGGTCAATAACCATAGAAAATTCAGTCACATACGATGAAGAATTATAGTTTAAAAGAAATTAAAACAGTCAAAATCCCATAGTCCGGGGAAACCTACATGGGTCGATAAAACGGCCGCAGACGTAATTGATGATCATCTCGCAAGTAATGATATATTTGTTTCTGGTGACGTATCGAAAATGTTGAAGATCTCCGGGGTCGTATTAGTTCCCGATTGATCTGCACTAGTTATTGATATCTCGTTTCGACCTATATATCTAATACCTCAACTAGTGAAAGTTATTGAAATTTGGTTCCATGCCAGAATTAAAATTTCTATTCAGATACTTTGCAGCCCGAATAATTTTGCTAGTACTCTAGGAGGGGAGTGCTATCGGCGCACTGGGGTCAATTAATCAGTATTTTGTTTACAATTAAGATAATTTTGCAGTACTGCGGGTGGTAGGGCTGACTTGAACAATCCTTTTGTCAATATATCTTACTGCTTTAAGTTAATTTTACTGTTTAAAGTTTATTTTTTTTAATTTACTGATTAAGCGGATTTAACATAATGGAATGTTATGTTTCTGCTGATATATTATGTTTTCTGTTTTCGCAGTTTCTGCTAAAACAAGTTCGTGAGATATAATGTAGATAAGAATGACATGTTATATTTAATTTAAAAGTGAAACCCGAGATTTTTATTTCTTTTAAACGTAATATATCATAATTATTAAGCCCATGATCCATATTGATACTTTTTATAAGAAACTGTGCGATTATAACTTTCAAATATGTCAAATCCACTTTATTGCTACAAATCTATGAGAGATAAAGCAGTAAATAAATCATATAAATGTATCATCGCATTGTGCTAAAATCCATAAAGCAATATCCCAATCTTTTTCTTTTTCTTTAGCGTCTTTCCCATGTAGGTACGGGGTCCGCTGCTTTTGAAAGTTGCCTTCACTTGGTTCTATTTATGGCATCTTTGGTTTCTAGTCCAACACTTATCAAATCATTACGTATAACGTCCATCCATCGCAAGTTCGGCCTTCCTATCGGACGCTTTCCATCCACTGTCACGGCGACGAACCTATTTGATGGTTGGTGTTTGCTTGCGCGGATAACGTGGCCGTACCATTGTAGTCGTTTTTCGCGAAGTTTCTTTATTATTGGCACTACGCCAAAACGATCCCTGATTTCTTCGTTCCGGACATGATCTTTTAAAGTTTGTCCTGCTGTACATCGGAGCATCTTTGTCTCCATTGCGGCAACTTTGCGTTGCTCATATTTTAATATCGCCCAGCATTCAGCGCCATAAAGGACCACCGGTCGTATTAAAGTTTTGTAAATTTTCGACTTCAGTCGGTCTTTTATCTTTGGATCGCAGAGAATACCTGTAGCTGACCGCCATTTCATCCAGGCTGCATTTATTCGAGAAGAGACCTCTGCGCGTAGGATAACATCTGCCGCTATGGTGGAGCCAAGGTATTTAAACGCAGATGTTCGGTGCAGTGTGTTTTCTAAACTGTAGCGGCTGATCATCATTCATATTTGTGGTCAGGTATTCCGTTTTACGCGCGTTCAGGCGTAGACCAAACTGCTTGAGTCGATTTCCCCAGCTGTTTATTTGTTGTTGGAGGTCATCTTTATCTACGGACGCAAGCATGACGTCATCTGCATATAGAATCGTCCACGGAAACTGTCTGTTTAGATTGTTGGATATGGCATCCATAACGAGGATGAATAGCAACGGGGACAGCGCAGACCCTTGATGAACACCAACGGTGATAGGAAAATCAACTGTATATCCCACGGTCGTACATACCCGACTTGTTGATCCTTTGTATATTAGCTTGACCCAATCAACAATCTCTTCAGGGATCTAGTGGAATCTCAAAGCGTAGCAAATAACTTCATGCGGGACCCGATCGAACGCCTTTTCAAGATCAAGGAACGCACAGTATATATCTTTCTGTTTTTCGCGATGTTTTTCAAGAAGAAGGCGAAGGGCATAGATAGCATCGATGGTGCCACAGTTCTTGACAAAACCACATTGATTTGAGGATATCTTGACTATGCTTCTTATACTATCGTTTATCACATGTTCCAAAATCTTGAAGGTGTGTGAAATGAGACGAATCGGGCGGTAATTTGAACAGTCGGCCGGATTTCCCTTCTGTTTCCATATAGGTACGGTTGTGCTCCGTCTCCAATCAAGAGGTAACTCCTTTTCTTAAATTATTTTGTTGAAAAACTGCACCAACCACCTTGTTGAATCCCGTGCACTTGATTTCCAGAATTCTGAAGCTACATCATCAGGCCCCGTAGCTTTTGCACTATTTATTTTATGTAGTGCAATTTCAATCTTGATAGCTGTTATGGGCAAGACTAGGCCTTCGATCGGCGGAAGATGTGGCATAGGTGGGTGTTCAAATTCCTAAGCGGATATCTCTTTGAAGTAAGTTCGCCATCGCTCTAATACCTGCGTCCTACGAGTAAGCAAAACACCGCTTTGATCGTTTATTCCATGAAACTTTTCAGTATCCTGCGTTTTTTGGTATCTTGTTTGGGCGATTCTATAAATTGCACGCTCTCCTTCACGTGCATCGAGTTTCGCGTACAAATCATCAAACTTCTTTGCTTTAGTTTGAGCTATTACTTTTTTTGCTTTCTTTTTAGCTCCTTTGTATTTTTCCCAGTCTTCGGAACATTCGCTCGCGAGCCAGACGTGGTAACTGCGTTTCTTTTGTCGAAGACTTTCTTTTACTTCCTCGGTTCATAGCCATGAACTTTTATCGAGTCGTCGTGTTCCAGGTTTTGTAGTACCAAGTATCTCTTGGGCAAATTTCGTAATGGACGCTTTGGTTTTTTCCCATGTTTCATTTATCGTCGTTATGGGTGCCATATTTTTTATGGGCTTCAAATCGGATTCCGTTTTCTTGAATTTCCACTATTTTATACGAGGTCTCACGTTACGTTCTGCGCTAGGTTGCTTTGGCAAGGTGATATGCCAATGATTGGCATTATACCGCCACTTCTATCCGCTCTATTCGTAAATGACTTTAAAAATGTTCTGAATTAAAATGTGTAAAATAATGCCAGCAGTTATGACAACTGCTGACAACGTTCATGATGATAATAATATAATGTATAATGAACAAATTAATCTCATAAAATGGTGTTCAGCTAGCAAACTGTTAGTAAACATGAAAAATATAAAATAATTCAATTATCATTAAAGTGTACAAACAGTAATCCTGATTTTTATATAATGATGATCTATTACGTGTACAAAATAATAAAAATCTTAGGTTTCATTTTTGAATCGAATCTAACATAGCGTTCTCATATACATGATATTTCACGAACCTGTGGCATACAATTTTATTTTCTACATCAGTTAAAATGATATAGAGCTTATCCAAACCAATTAGAGACGTACAACAATTCCAGGATTAATTCCCGTGTTGTGCTATGATTATCATTTTTCGGTATGCCACTCCGATAATTCAACAAGTTTAAGCAGATACACAAACGGACAGAAAATATTTGCGTTAAGAGCTTGCCTTCTTTGTATTCAGTGTTACAAAACTTTTTCTAAAATAAATAAATCTATTTCGAGGTTCACTCAGCCTTTGATTGCAAATTATAATGCTGTAGAATGCTATCTAACAGATATGGTACTTATGAAAACTAGATGTCAACTACCTCAGTGTGATACAGAACATATGAAACAGTTTTCTGTTTCAGGCAATATTTAATCTGTAGTTTTATAAATGACAGTACATTATGTTTCTTTCTTTTGTTTCACATTGTAACTTAATCCTTGAAAAATTTGGGAAAGCAGTTTTCAAACTGGTAAAAAATATAAATTTTAGTCTTAAAGATAGAATTTGTTCAATAATAATATTATTTTGGACCCATTTTCGAAAACCTGATGAGAGCACAATACTTTACTGTTTTCTTTCTTGTTACACATTGTAGCCTTATCTTTCCCAAATATCCTAAGATATTTGGGAAAAGAGTTTTCAAACTCATAAATGTATATTGTTCGATAAAGAATTCATTCAAATAATAAAATGATATTAATATTAATAATAAAATCAATATTCTTAATATTGTATATCATATATTATATAAATAATTATATCATTATATATTATATAGTAATTTAATATTTTATAATATTTGGTTTATTTTATCCCTTTAAATATAAAATTGTGATCTTTTATATAAACATAAATTTAACAAGATCTCCTCATTAACAACAATTTCAAAAGTAACAATGCATAAGCACACATATATTTTAATATACCTGTATCCTTGAATATAACTCTATCCTTTAACTTGCGTTTTAAGATAAAATAATTACGATTGAACAAATGAGTATTTAAAACTATTGCTTATATTTTTGCAATCGTTTATCTTCTTAATGCTTCGTCTAATATGAAAACTATGCGATTATGAAATCAAGTTGGTCTAGTATTTCAACGATAATGTCTTGACTACGAGAATAACACAACAAATATATTAAATTCCTGAATTATGGCACTGTAATTTAAGCTGTAAACAGTTACGTTTTTTAATTGATAGTGCCATCTTATGCATTTATTCTTATTGAGATAATTGTCTCAGTAACTTTTTTAAAAAAGCAAACTTGCATGTTTTTAATAAATTTAATAAAAAATTATTGAAATGTTTTTAAATTTTATTAAATAGAAATTTTATTAAGTTTTAGTAATCTTTTTATTTATGTTTTTATTAAATTAAATGCTTTAATTTCTGACTCCAAATAAAACATAAATTAAATTAATAAATTAATTAAATATAAATAAAATTAAAAAATTAAACATAAATTCTGATAATTAAGAATAACTTATGATTCAATTGATTCAAAAGGATATTTAAATTTTAATAATGAAGATTAATTTATTTTGTATCTGGAAATAAGTAGAAAATATTAAAATAATTTGTGTACATAATTTGTGTGCTTAATTTATAGGAACAAATGAATATGCATGATATGCAGTGAACAATGAGTCGAGAATAGGTGGGTTAAGGACATAGCAGGATATGCGAAGTTAAAGTAGAGTCCGAATTTTAGGACTATATCTAGCTCATATATCTTCTTATAATAGTTAATCTACGTATATGACCATTATTTGGAATATCAAACTTGTGCATGTTTTATGCGAAGAGGAAACAAATTGCGACGAGAGGCTACAAGAGCTAGTCATTCTTGAAATTTTAAAATCTTAGCAATGGTGATTTTTAGATAAAGAAAGAATATTTAGGTAAATTTTGAATAGCAACTGTACCATAAAGTCCTTTGTAAAAACACTTTAGTGGAAAATAACCTTCTCATATTTAGATGAACATATTATTGAGCATTTTTTGTTGGGCATGATTCTAGAGAATATTCGATTTTATTGTTCAACTGTTGCATAAAAGTTTAATCGATTAAAACTCAAAGATAAACTGTTTGAATTTATACCTGTGCCAAAATCATATTAACTGTTGATGATTATAAAGATACTGTAAATTCAAACAAATTGGTGATTTGCAAAAGCAACATAAAATATACTAAATTTTAATTTTTACCTTTTTAATGTTAATGCAATTCTCATTTTAAAAAGCTCTTACATTCTAACATTAATTATAATATTGACAACTGTTCCTCTTCAGCATTTTTCAATCAAACATTTGCTCAGTCATGTCATTTATATAACTTACGTTTTACAGTGTAGTGTAATGCACAACACTGTTGGCGATAGACTGGTATGCAATTTGGCATGTAAAATTTCTAACATGTACGAAAAATTAAAAATTTTGTTCAAATGATATATTATAACATTATTAATGGAGATTATTGGTGAAGCGCAGCTTAAAAGTAAATCAGTATTATGATAATAAGTTTGGAGTAAATTTTTACCATTCAGTAAAACAGTCTAGATACTATAAGTTATTCAATAAAACATTGCTCATTTTTTACATAAAACGCATTATACGTGAATTGAGCTTGATATGTACAGCCTGGCAAGTAACATCATTTATATATAACATACATGTATATAAGGTACATTTGGAGGTGTAAAGTTCTTATCGCGACAGTCAGACGGTTACGGATCACGGAGGTGAATCATTACACGGGAAGACCAATTAATTAAAATAACTGTCTAGATCTGAATAAACTTACATCTGAGTAGCATCGTTGATTTTCTTCTGTATGTTGTACAATCGAATTGCTATTGTTGTAAAAAGAATGAGTACTTTCTGTTGAATAAGTTAAGACGTCGTTGTTGGCGTTGGATATTCCTTCAAATTTGTAAAGTGTACATGTAGCCTCTGTCTTATTTTCCTATTTAAATATATATAGATAGGATTAGATAACAGTACTTCGATCAAATTTTTTAAGTTGTAAACAAATGCATACGAAACCAAAGTGTTTTAAATTAAAACTAAAAATATTAATTATGTTTATTGATTAAGATCTAATTAAATAAATTAAGTTTAAATTAAATTAATTACATTTATTATTTAATTTATTAATTTAATTTATTAATTAAATTTATAAATTTAATTAATTCAATTTAATTTTTTATATTTAAAAAATTCAAATTTCATTTAAAACCAGTGCTTCAAATGAAAACACAATTTAATTAATTAATTTAATTTATTAATTAAATTTATAAATTTAATTAATTCAATTTAATTTTTTAAAAAATTCCAATTTAATTTAAAACCAGTGTTTTGAATAAAACAAAAATATTAATTTTGTCCATTTATAAAACTTTAATTATTATTTTCTACAACATCATATAAAATATATTTTAAGTTGGGGTAACAAATGAACCCACTAATCATCTGTAGGCAAATCTAACAACAAAACAAAAGTAAATTCAAAACGTTTTGGAATTTATTTATAAATTCGACATAATTTAGAAATAAATATGAAGATTAAATCGGTTACAATCTCATAAAATTTTTAAATGAATTTATTAAAAAAATTAATTAACATAATTAAAATAATAAAAAATATTATTTAATGTATATCATTTTATATTAAAATTAAATAAATAAAAATAATCTTATTACAAAAATGTTGTAACCAGATACTGTACACCTTTCTAAGTTAATTCAAAACATAAAATTCTAACTCATGTGAGATAAAATGCGAAAGAATTCAATGTACTGTTTTCCCATTTAAGTTTGTTGATTTGAATATTTAGTTTCATTTTTTCATTTTGTATTGATGCGCGTTGACGCAAGAATCAATCGCTTTAATGTGTTGTCTATTTTCTATAATTTTGATACAATCAAACTCGATTTTATGATATTTTAAATAAAAAAATATTGAGTATTGGAGATGACTATTTGTTTTTCTGAGAGCACTATAATGATACTTTATTTTTGTGTGTAGCAGTCAGTTGTTACTTACTTGCATCACAAGTAGGTATAAAACGACAAGTTGATTGTTATGATTTTGATTTTCTTTAAAAGTAAAATTTCTTTTTGATAGACAGTTGACTGTTGGAATAGATAACACATGACGTTTAAGGTCACATTCTAAATGGTATTGACTGCAACAGTATTTTTGTATTCTCTTCAGTTTCTATGCCCTGTTTAGATTCAAGCAATTAGATCAAGAAAGTCTACGTATATTATACTATAATATAAATAAAATTATATTATAAT